>JAWQEG010007935.1:2500-37500 GCA_033782935.1 Petrolisthes cinctipes
GATAAAGAGGTGGAAAGAAGGATGAATAGAGAAGAGGTGATAAAGAGGTGGGAAGAAGGAGGGATAGAGAAGAGTGATAAAGAGGTGGAAAAGAAGGAGGAATGGAGAAGAGGTGATAAAGAGGTGGAAGAAGGATGAATAGAGAAGAGGTGATAAAGAGGTGGGAAGAATGAGAGATAGAGAAGAGGTGATAAGAGGTGGGAAGAAGGATGAATAGAGAAGAGGTGAGAAGAAGGAGGAATAGAGAAGTGGTGATAAAGAGGAGTGGATAAGAAGTAGAGGAGTAAAACAGAAGTGATACAAAGAATAGAAGAACTAGAGGAGGAATGATAAAGAAGGAGAATACAGGGAATAGAGAAGAAGATAAAGATTGAGAAGAGAGGAAATAGGATGAAAGGTGAGAGGAGAGGAGGGAGAATGAAGGATGAGAAGAGAAGAGAGGATAGAGAATGAAAGAGGGGAAGAGAAGAGAGGCGAGAGAATGAAGGAGGAGATGAAAGGAGAGAAGAGAGGAGAAGAGAGAGAATTATGAAGAAAAGAGAGGCGAGAGAATGAAGGAGGGAAGAAGAGGAGAGAAGATGAAGGAAGAGAAGAAAGGAGAAGAGAGAGAATGAAGGAGGGAAAAGAGGAGAGAAGAAGAAGGAGGAGAAGAGAGGAGAGGAGGAACAATGAAGGAGAAGAAGAAAGGAGAGGCGAGAGAATGAAGGAGGGAAAGAGGAGAGAAGATGAAGGAGGAGAAGAAAGGAGAAGAGAGAGAATGAAGGAGGGGATGAAGGAGAGAGAGGATGAATGAGGTGTGAATACGTGCGTTGTTTAATTAATTGCTGGCAAGATGAGGCAGTAGGTAGTGTGTGTGTGTGTGTGTGTGTGTGTGTGTGTGTGTGTGGCAGTAGGTAGTGTGTGTGTGTGTGTGTGTTTGTGTAGGTGTGTGTGTGTAGGAAGTGTGTGTGTAGGTGTGTGTGTGTAGGAAGTGTGTGGTTAGGCAGCAGGAAGTGTGTGTTTGTGTGTGTGTGTGTGTGTGTGTGTAGGTGTGTGTGTGTGTGTGTGGCAGTAGGAAGTCGTTGTGTGTAGGTTGTGTGTGTGTGTGTGTGTGTGTGTGTGTGTGTGTGTGTGTTAGGCAGCAGGAAGTGTGTGTGTAGGTGTGTGTGTGTGTGTGTGTGTGTGTGAATGAAAAGAATCAAATGGAGTGAGTGACTAAGACTAACTAACTAACTAACTAACTAAAACTTAACTAACAAGAGCTCAAGAAACTAAACTAATTAAGACCGACTAAACTTACAGAGAGAAAAATAAATAAAATAAAGTAAAACGAAAAATATGAATCTGTTCACAAGAAAAATAACTCCCAAGTTAATAATGAACACACAATGAAAATATGTAGACAAAGTTGAAGCAATTGTAATTTTTTGGTAACTATTTTGTAACTTAATTTTTTCATCACACACAATGTACTTAATATAATCTCTCTCTCTCTCTCTATCTATCTTATCTCTCTCTATCTATCTTATCTCTCTCTCTCTCTCTCTCTCTCTCTCTCTCTCTCCTCTCTCTCCTCTCTCTCTCTCTCTCTCTCTCTCTCTCTCTCTCTCTCTCTCTCTCTCTCTCTCTCTCTCTCTCTCTCTTTTATCCTGAGTTGAGTGGAATGAGTAATAATGTCCTGTGGGGTAGAGAAACTGGATGAAAAGTTAAAGTCTACTCCTGCTTCCTCCAAACTAAACCAAGCAACAGAATCCCTTTGATATTAAAACTAAAGAAGGTTTATGTTGTTTCGTGGCTGAGTTTGGAGACACACACAGACTCCAAAATCACCTCCAACCACCTCGACAACAAATTACTTCCCTCAACTTTGTGGTCAAAAATTTTCTCGAGATATTTGGTTGATATATTTTTCTTTTGTTTTTTAATCTGGTTCCCTTCCCCTTCCAATTATCTGTTCCATTAATTCCTTATCATGTAATCATCTTCCTTGTCTCTCTTTCTTGCTTTATCTTCTTTGGTTTTTCTATCTCTTTCCTTTTTATTTATTTACTCCTTTTGCACACACACACACACTCTCTCTCTCTCTCCTCTCTCTCTCTCTCTCTCTCTCTCTCTCTCTCCTCTCTCTCTCTCTCTCTCTCTCGTCTCTCTCTCTCTCTCTCTCTCTCTCTCTCTCTCTCTCTCTCTCTCTCTCTCTCTCTCTCCTAAAATAGACACGAGTAAAATACAGAGATTACACTATCAATTAAAAGTGGATCAAGACATCAATCATTCTTCTACAATTTACTACTCATCATCTCAGCCTATCATTGTACAGTCGGCAAAAAAAGTTTCGTTACCACCCCTACGTTAATTTTAATATCGTTAAGCGCGGCAGGATTGGTACTCCGCTAGACTGGGTTAGCCGTGCCTCGTGTCATCCGGGACGGCTATCGTCTTTGCCCCTCTGATAATATGCTGGCTGCGGCAGTGACAGCTTTTTTATATCAAAAGTTTAGCTGATTTTAAACTAAATTTTGAGTGTTCAACAACTATTACTATTTAACTATTCATTATTAAACATAAGGAAATACGTTTGAGTATTTTAGAACAAAAATAACCGTGAAATACCCAGAAAAAGTAGCACTGGCTGAAAGAACGTCATTCCTACTTGCTTGCCCATTAGACACTGACGGACAGGGAGGGTGACGGAGGTATTATAGACACTCGCGTCACACCTGACTGGTGAGTCAGGTGTACCAACTTTACATCACAGTGTTAAAAGGATGGTAACGAAACTTTTTTGCCGACTGTACAGTACTTTAACTATAGAACCTGTAGCATTGTTGTTCAAGATCTTGTAATAACCTCAGATTGTAACACTTAACTGAAATTGAACCTAAATATATCCTTCAGCAGCCAACCTCACATTCTGAAATTTGCACTATTCAATTTAGTGCCTAATGAAAGTTGAAAAGTATAACCCATAGCCTAAAATTTAATATAAGTAAGCCAAAATATTCTTCACAATAATGATAAAATACACTACTACTACTACTCTTCAACAAATTACTGTCAAAACTCCTATTTCCATCTCAATGTCTGTACCAGCAATATGTCTGAAAAATATAAACCCTAAACCATAAGAACTATTCTGGACACAACCGAAACTCTGTTGGGAATTGAGTAAATGAAAAACAGAAAATATATTATCCTTCAACAACTCACAGTCTAAATTTCTCATTCCATCTGGGGTTGAGAGTGTGAAGTTTGGCTAAAAGGTAATGCAGTAATAAACACACTAAAAAGAAATGTACCACTCATCTACAACTCACAACAGTCTGAACTTCTCATTCCATCTTGGGTTGAGTGTGTGTGGTTTTGCTAAAAGGAAATACAATATAGCATAAAAATACAAACACACTAAAATGAACATGTATCACTCGTCTCCAACTCACAGTCTGAACTTCTCATTCCATCTTGGGTTGAGTGTGTGTGGTTTTGCTAGAAGGAAATACAATATAGCACAAACCTTCACACACACACACACAACAATGAATAAAAACAACACTTATTATCTTTAACTCACAGTCTGAACTTCTCATTCCATCTTGGGTTGAGTGTGTGTGGTTTGACTGAGGTGGCCCTGATGATCTTGGCTGGGATGGCGTTACTGAGGGAGTCTCTGTGCTCGACCCTCTCCTTCTTCGGTTCTGCTGGCTTGCGTTTGAAGCTTAGGCGAAAACTGTTTCAAATAAAAGTAGTGGGGGGGAGAGAGACGGAGAGAGGGGCTTCAGTAGATGTTTATACTGGTAAGGGTGGTTGTGTATGTGTGTGTGTGTGTGTGTGGGTGTGTGGGTCGGTGTTTTGGGATGATGTAGTTAAGGAGAGAGAGAGAGAGAGAGAGAGAGAGAGAGAGAGAGAGAGAGAGAGAGAGCAGAGGCTTTTAGTCGTGAAGTTTAATGACAAGGATTATTACCAACTGTGTATAACGAGTTCACACACACACACACACACACACACACACACACACACACACACACACACACACACACACACACACACACACACACACACACACACACACACACACACACACACACACACACACACACACACACACACACACACACACACACACACACACACACACACACACACACACACACACACGAAGATAACAATGGGAAGGGTATGATGAATTAACGTGAACACTAAGTAAAGCCTCGTCAGGTCATATTCTTAGTCCTCCCCTTCCTTAGTGTGGCATTGGGTCGAGGTCATTAAGGGGGAAGTTTTGTATTGGTATATCTGGAGCAACTGAATCCTCCAAACTATTCCAGGCAACAGAACGCCATTATTTTTACTCTTCTGGTCCTGTTTCCTAGCATACTTTGGAGGAATGAAGGCACTCCAAGGTACCAAAAGTATACAATCCGACTTTGAGGAACCCTGTGATGTAGTCAGAAAATTGGAGGTTAAATGAGTCCTTCAAATATTGCCACGAAACACACACACCTATATGGAAGGAGCTTGTTTGTTTCGTGGCATAGTCAGGAGGAATCAGAAGCCACCAATTATTCTCTTACACGATCACAGGGTCGAACCAATGCACACACACCAAGAAATAGGGATTAAAATAGGGATCATAATATTTCTTTAGATGAAGGTAAATAGATGGTGACAGAGAATTGGGAGGAGATAAAAAAAAATATATAAATTTCTTTGTAGTTGGACAGATATTTTTGTAGATAGATAATGGAAGGGTAAGAATAATAACAAGTATGTATAATTTTCTTTTCTTTTTATATAATGGTTGATATATATTAGAGAGAGAGAGAGAGAGAGAGAGAGAGAGAGAGAGAGAGAGAGAGAGAGAGAGAGAGAGAGAGAGAGAGAGAGATGAATGAAACTCTCTCTCTACATACATACAAAAGTACAATACAGAATAACCATATATAAATTGCAACAGGCTTACTACTATGCTGTGCACCACATTGCAATAATAATAATAATAATAATAATAATAATAATAATAATAATAATAATAATAATAATAAATAGATACTCCTAACCATAATTATCATATCTTGGCCAACCATTACTAGTAGTAATATATAGAAAGTTTAAGATATGACTACTGGTTTAGAATATGATTAATTAAATGTATGTATGTATGTATGTACGGAAACCTATGGGGTCAAATACACGAGTAAATTTTCCTTCGTTATGTGTCTTTAAAGTGGAGTAAATTTTTCTCAGATATGTGTGTTTGAAAAGGGGTAAATTTTTCTCAGATATGTGTGTTTAAAATGGGGTAAATTTTCCTTCGTTGTGTGTTTTTAAAATGGGGTAAATGTTCCTCAGATATGTGTGTTTGAAGTAGGGTCAATTGATATATTGTTGATAGTTATTGAAGGCTACAGTTTGAAGGGATTAGTAGCCTTCAAATAAACATAAGAATGGAGATAAGAGAAAGGCTGCCTAACTATGGAAATAAAAGACAAATACACTGGAGGAAGAGAGAAACCTTCAATGATTCATTTGACTGGAGAACGGAGGAAATACATATAAACACGACAACAGGGGAAATGAAAAATAATAAACCTTAAAACGAGAGTAAGACAAATAGGTGGAGAACGAGAGAAACCCTTAAAAAAATATTGACTCTTTGACGAAGGAAAGATATACTCGTGTGACACCATCCTTTGACCCACTTGAGAATGTAAACAAACAGAGTCCACAAACACTACAGTACAATAATACACAGTTAATGAAGGAGTTAGTGGTGGTGGATGGTGAATTTGTATTTTTTTTGGAGGTCATGTTGTCCCCTCCCTGACACAAACTCTGCCACGATGTGTTGATAAATCCTGAGCAAATGATTCCTCCAAACTATTCCAGGCAACAGGACACCATTACCTTTGTTAAATCAGGTCCTGCTGTTTCCTGGTATACTTTGAAGGAATCAAGGTGCTCTAATGTACCAATAATATATTGCCCCCTCGTAAAGTTGTGGTCTATTTCGTGGCTAATTTTTTTTGGGGGTAAATGTGTGGCCTCCAATTATAATTTATTCACCACTGGCCAACCACATCAAAAACTCCTAAATGGGAGAAACAACAAACTCTTGATGGTAAATATGAAGGGCTACTGAATCCTCCAAACTATGCCACGAAACAAACAACAGGTGCCCAAGTATGGTAGTAACTTTGTAGTGATTTGTTTCCTGGGATAGTTTTGGAGGAATCAGTAGCAACCCTTCAATTTACCCCAAAGAGATTCCCTTCCCATCATATTTTACTAAGGACCCTGTGATCTTGTATGGGAATTGGAGGCTTCAGATTCATCCTGATTATGCCACGAAACAAGCCCCTTCCATAATATACAGTAGGTGTGTGTGTTTCGTGGCAATATTTGAAGGACTCATTTATTTACCTCCAATTTTCTGACTACAACACACACAGGGTCCCTTTATTAAGTATTAGTATTAGAGAGGTGTTTAGAAGGCGCTTTGGAAGGTGGGGTTTGTTAGTTAGTTAGACACGATATACCTACGTCAGGGGGTTGGCATGGGGGCGCCTCGAAGCTGACGACACCTTTGGGCACTACTGCAGAAGGCTAATACGTAACGAAGGGAGGGTACAAAGGGGGAGGGGGAAGTGGAGGGAAGGGAAGGGAAGGGAAGGGGAAGATACAGTACAATAAAGAAGGGTTACAGTGATCAGTACTCTATACACATACAAGATGGCCTCATAGTACTGTATACTTTCACTCACACTTTGTCTATCATAGTTCATTTAAATACACAGCTGTTGGTAAGTCGATGTTTAGGACCCCAGTGATGTTGTCTGGAAATTGGAGGTTAGTGAGTCCTTCAAACATTGCCACGAAACACACACACCTATATCGAAGGAGCTTGTTTCGTGGCATAGTCAGGAGGAATCAGAAGCCACCAGGTCTCATACACGATCACAGGGTCCCATAAGGTGAGGGTATAGTTTTGGCATTTTTGGAGATAATAACTCCTTCAAACTATTTCCCAGCAACAGGAACCATTATTTTTGTTAATCTGGTCCTGTTTCTTGGCATGCTTTGGAGGAATCGTGGTGCTTTAATGTACCGAAAGCATACTCTCCCCTTAACATTTTATAAAGGGAATAGTATATTTTTGGAACATCAGAGTGCCTTGATCACTTCATAGTATGACAGGAAACAGGACCACATGAACAGAAATAATCATGGTGGCCTGTTGCTTGGAATAGTTACGTGGAATCAGTTGCTCCAGATTTACCAACACTCTACTACCCTCTTAAGGACCCTGTGATCGTGTATGGGACTTGGAGGCTTCTACTGATTCCTCCTAACCATGCCACGAAACAAGCTCCTTCCCTATAGGTGTGTGTGTGTGTGTGTGTGTTTCGTGGCAAGATTTGAAGGACTCGTTTACCTCCAATTTCCTGACTATATATATCACAACCCGGGTCCCTTGAATTAACATGAGGAGAAAAGCCAAGTGTTGAGTGAAAAAAAAATACCTCTCATGTGAAGCCACCCTGAGTAAATACAAACAAAACTACTGTACCTGATAAAGAAGCTGGACATGCACTCTTACTTTCACTGTCTTCTTAGGGACGTGTGTAAGGAAGGGGATGATGTGGGGGTCGTCATGGTTTGGTTGGTGACGATGGAGAACGAGATCGATGGCTACATGGACACAACAAACACTGGGACCCCATCGAAGTGGATATCGTAATTATTTGGTTTAGTTGGTTGGTTGATTCTCGTGAAGATTGATTATTTACTAGTGCGATGGCTGTGTGTGTGTGTGTGTGTAAGAGAGAGAGAGAGAGAGAGAGAGAGAGAGAGAGAGAGAGCAATGGTAAATGTAATTGTTTCATCGTCATTGTGGTTAAAGTATGACATCAACTAGTACGATTATCACACACATTTACTACAACAACCATCACACCCTAAAAAAAAAATAGCCATCGCCAACCAACAACAACAAACCTTTTGATGACCCTCCTTCTTACACACGACCTGATACGAAGAAGCTTGTGACCTCAAACTACTCCACCATTGATCAGGGTCGTTAAGGGTGAGAGGTGAAGGAGTTACACCAGTCATTACTGTATATACCTCTACAAGCGCTGCTCTGATCTGTATGGTGGGGTGAGAGGGAGGGAGAGAAGGGGGAAGGAGGAGAGTAAGGAGGGAGGGAGGAGGTGGAAAGGTGGGAGGAAGGGAGGTTGGAGGTGGAGGAGGAGTAGGGAGGGGAGGGAGACAGCGTAGGGAGGGAGGCAGTGGGGAGAGTAAGGAGGGAGGAGGTGGAGGATGAGTAGGGTGGAAAGGCAGGGAGGAAGAGTAGGGAGGGAGGAGGTGGAAGAGGAGAAGAAGGGAGAGAAGGGTGGAAAAGTGTGAGGAAGGGAAGGAGGAGATGGAAGAGGAGTAGGGTACAAGGGAGGGGAGGGGATGGAGGAGGAGTAGGGTGGAAAGGCAGGGAGGAAGAGTAGGGAGGGAGGAGGTGGAAGAGGAGGGAGAGAGGAGGTGGAAGAGGAGGGAGGGAGGAGGAAGATTGAAGGAGGGGGCGACATTCCCTCTAATGAGTGTTGTGTATATATAAAAAAAAAAATCTTCATTCTCATCTTGTTGTGGTTCCTTGTTTGTTTTGTTTACTCAGCTTATCTGTATTTTCTTCTCAATGAGTTATAACAGTGGTGGCAGAAAACTATATAATTTTATGTAGGTTATTATTTCCTCAAAACTATGTCCAGAAACAGAATTCCCCTGTGTATGAATATAGGAGTATCTGTGTTGTGGTATAGTTTAGAGTAATCAGTAGCCATCAAGTTTCAGTTCTAAACATATATAAAAAAATAAATCTTAAAATTCACATCACTATTATTTTATATATATATGTACACATTATTGCTCGTCATTTTTTTGGTGTTGGTAGTGTATATTGGGTGCTGCTTCTCATAGGCATCTAAGACCTCTACTTGTCGTCAGCTCTCTTTCGTGTTGGTGTTGGTGGTGGTGGTGGAGGTGGTGGTGGATTTGATAGGGTGTGTTGATGGTGGTAGTGGTAGTGGTGGTGGTGGTGATGGTGGTGATGGAAGTGGTGGTGGTGGTGGTAGTGGTAGCATTAATATTAAGTTACATACAAAGATGGTAGTAGTAGTAGTGGTGATGGTGGTTGTAGTGGTAGCAGTAATGATAGTTACATAAGTTATAAAGGTGGTGGTAGTAGTAGTGGTAGTAGTGATGGTGGTGGTTGTAGTGGTAGCATTAATATTCATATACATATAAAGGTGGTAGTAGTAGTAGTAGTAGTAGTGGTAGTGGTGGTGATGATGGTGTTGTGTTAATCATTAATGTTGGTATAGTGAACATCATTACCATCGCTAATAACGTCCTAATGCCTCTTCTTCTCGGGGGACATTTACTTATTCATACTCATAGCTTTTATTTATTATCATTTTTTTTTATTATCTGGCAAAAGAGTACCGGCTTCCTCATTAAACGTATTTGCTTTATCGATAAATGTAATGCAAATGAAGACAGATTAGGCCACGAATACGCACGAATACACACACGAATACACACACGAATACACACACCAATATACACACGAAATACGCACACGAAATACACACATGAATACACACACGAATACACACATACTTATAAACACCAGAATATATATACTCCACACGTTTATATATCAAAGGTCAAACTTATTACTTAGTGGGATTCGGTGCAAATTCGCCAGGATTATAAAAATGGATTAGAGGATCTGTCTGTCTGTCTGTCTGTTTATCTACCTATCTGTCTGTCTGTTTGTTTATCTATCTGTCTGTCTGTTTATCTGTCTGTCTGTTTATCTATCTATCTGTCTGTCTGTTTATCTATGTCTGTCTGTCTGTTTATCTATCTGTCTGTCTGCATGTCTGTTAATATATCTATCTGTTTATCTGTCTGTCTGTTTATCTGTATGTGGACGTGGGTTACAATTTTTCCAATATTTACTTTTACTATTTTTATTATTAATTTTTACATTGGTATATATTCATATTTTTTCCTTTTTCTAAAATGCTCTTGACTTGGTTGTAATATTTTAACTCATTCCTCTATTTTCATGCCTGAATGAATTTCCGTGGCATAAAATTTTAGCATATTTTTATATAGACGTGATGATATAAAAATTTGTCTGCCATTTTATATATATTATTATTATTATTATCGTCTTTCTTGGGCTAAAAGGATCACAGTTCACGTAAAGATAATATTGGTTGTTGGGTATTAATGATATATGTTTTAGTGTCTTTATATAAACACTGGGAAGGCTATCGTTACCACCCAAAAAAATGCTTGTGATTTAAGGCAGATATATATTTAGGGTTACTCGAGTTCTTTTAATAGTAGTACTTGTAAACACCGACTATCAAGGAGGAGTTTATATCATGCACTGTACCACACACACACACACACACACACACACACACACACACACACACACACACACACACACACACACACACACACACACACACACACACACACACACCTGCCACACACACACACACCTACCACACACACACACACACACACACACACACACACACACACACACACACACACACACACACACACACACACACACATACCTACCACGCTCCCCCCCTCCACACACACACACACACACACACACCTACCACACACACACACACACACACACACACACACACACACACACACACACACCTACCACGCTCCCCCCCTCCACACACACACACACACACACACACACACACACACACACACACACACACACACACACACACACACACACACACACACACCTACCACTCCCCCTCACTTAACCTCGTATATTGCATTGTGTTATTTCACGTTCTCTGTCTGTTTGGCTTCTCATAGCAACAACTAAAACTTCCCCTCACCTTTAGACCTTTTCACTTCACTCCCCTCCTGTGTCTGTTCATATATACTTCTTACTCTCTCGCTCTACTCACTTTAATTATTATTCTCTACTAACGCCATGCACCTCTTTCCTAGCCTCGCCTGAATCCATTTAGCTAAATTTGTTTCACCTCCTCCCTGCACTTAAGGTGGTAATTCTTTTTTGGTACATTGGAGTATCTTGATTCCTCCAAAGTATGCTAGGAAACAGGACCAGAGGGGCAAAAATAATGGTGTTCTTTTGCTAGGAATAGTTTGGAGGACACAAAACTTCCCACTTAACCTCATTTGCTCCACCTGTCTCCTCTTTTTATATCGACTCATCCACTCCACTTAATATACTCCACATGGTACCTAGTCTCTCAATATCATCTCTACTTACTCACACCACCGATCATTTTTCCCATTCGCGTGTTCCGAGCAATCCACTATATCTTACTTGCCCATAGGAATAATTTATGTGAAAATGATAGTAATTTGAGGCGGTGTTCGCTCGTGTACCTAGTAGTGGAATGGAAGGCAAGGAAACGACGGCAACACCAACACACACACACACACACCATACTCAACTCAACTCACACCCTGGTAATAATTTATGTACAAGTAAAGTGAAAATAATGTTCACTATGCTTCTTTTTTTTTTTTTTCTTTTCTTATAAGGAGGGGCATTTGTGTGGTATCGTTGGAGCATACTTGAAAGATAGTTCACACACACACACACACACACACACACACACACACACACGAAGAGAGACTTTTACTGTGTGGAAACGTTTCTCTCTGAAGTGTTTTGAAGATGGTTATCAGGGTAGAAAGTTGTAAACAAAATATGTGATTCTCTTCGTGTGTGTGTGTGTGTGTGTGTGTGTGTGTGTGTGTGTGTGTGTGTGTGTGTGTGTGTGTGTACATCCTTCGTCTATATAATCTGAGGGCCCTCCTTGCTGTAATAGATAAACATTATATGAAAATGATGGGACTTCTTTCTTGGTTCATAACAGCTGAAGATCCAGACACAAGTACCACTACACAACACACGTCGTCAATTTTAAGACCTGAGTGGTTTTTACGAGCTCCATAAACCCCCAGACCTCGACATTATGGTGAAGGAGAGGGTGTATGTATGTGTTTTGTATGGGCACTAGCTAGACATATTGCTCAGGAGGGGGAGTATATGTGTGTTTGTATGGACACTTGCTAGACATATTGCTCAAGGTCATACATCGTTGCCATATGTACAGCACATATGGTATTATGGCTATTAAACTATTTGAATTTAATTGAATTGAATGTTTCAGCAGACGTGTGGTTGTGCTGTTGGTAATATTTAACATGATTTACTAAGGGTGAAGACTGTAAACAAAATGTATGTATATAGCAATAACATTTACCAGTTGTGATGGCTTCGTGGACCATATATGACACTATCAGTCATCATAATAACTTAGCTCATTTCCATTAATATTATTTCAATAGGTATCTACTAGTAGGTTACTCTAGGATGATAGTGAAATCAGGTTCGTGAACACCGTAGACTTTTTTTTTAATATAAGACTAGTAAAAACCCAGCCCGTATTACCCGTGGAGTTGCCTTCATCTCGCCTTATCCAATGAGATCGATACCATGAAAGCAGCGTGAAGTATACAGTACAGACATCACACCTTGAATTGATACCAGGGGCTCGTTCGTTCGGGGTAAAGGAGCCCTCGGTGTGGGTGTGTGTGTAATGTGAATAGTAGGCTGCTAAGTGATGGATGAAGCATGGTTGGAAACGAGTCTTTTTTTGTGGAGAGGGAGTGAATGAATGGCTGAAGTTGTAGGTGTGAGTGAATAAACTTTGGTGGAGAGGGAGTGAATGAATGGCTGAAGTTGTAGGTGTGAGTGAATAAACTTTGGTGGAGAAGGAGTGAATGAATGGCTGAAGTTGTAAGTGTGAGTGAATAAACTTTGGTGGAGGAGTGAATGAATGGCTGAAGTAGTAGAAGTGAGTGAATAAACTTTGGTGGACGAGGAGTGAATGAATGGCTGAAGTTGTAAGTGTGAGTGAATAAACTTTGGTGGAGAGGGAGTGAATGAATGGGTGAAGTTGTAGAAGTGAGTGAATAAACTTTGGTGGAGAGGGAGTGAATGACTGAATGGCTGAAGTTGTAGAAGTGAGTGAATAAACTTTGGTGGAGAGGGAGTGAATGAAAGGCTGTAGTAGTAGGTGTGAGTGAATTTACATCTCTTGTCAGTAGAATGGTAGCCAGCGATGGTAGTGATAAAAATGATGTTCTAGTGTTTGAATGGACGAGGGTTGGGAAGTATGATAAAGATGTGTGTAAGTGAAGTGTAAGAGAGTGGGTAGACGTGGGTTGGGTAGTATGATGTAAGGGAAGTGTAGATTCGTAGCACCATTTACTTATCTACCTGTGCAAACGTGGCAAAGTGATATTTTAGTGTTTGCCTGAGCTGGGTGGATGGAGGTGGGTTGGAAGGTTATGGTGTAAGGGAGGTGTAAGGGTGGTGTAAGGGAGGTATAAGTAAGGTGTAAGTGAGGTATAAGGGAGGTGTAAGGGTGGTATAAGTGAGGCATTAGTGAGGTGTAATGGAGATATAAGTGAGGTATAAGGTAAGTATAAGTGAGGTATAAGGTAAGTATAAGTGAGGTATAAGGAGGTGTAATTGATGTATAAGTGAGGTATAAGGAGGTATAAGGTAAGTATAAGTGAGGTATAAGGTAAGTATAAGTGAGGTATAAGGGGAGTATAAGTGAGGTATAAGGTAAGTATAAGTGAGGTATAAGGTAAGTATAAGTGAGGTGTAAGGGATGTGTAATTGAGGTATAAGGGAGGCATAAGTGAGGTATAAGGTAAGTATAAGTGAGGTATAAGGTAAGTATAGTGAGGTGTACAGTAGGGGTCGCAGCACCACCTAACTAACTAACTAACTACCTACCTGTGCGGGGCTAGGCTATAGAGCGCTACAGTTGGGCGTGTGGGCGTGGGTGTGGGCGTGGGCGTGGGTGTGGGTGTGGGCGTGGCTGGCGGACCGACACACGTCACTTCACTCTATGGATTCGATTCCGGTACCCAGTTTGGCTCACCGTGTAAAAAAATAAATTACCACCAAAACCCAACACGAAAAAAAAATAAAAAAAATTAAAACATCATCTTTACAAAAAAAATATTAAAAAAACATCATCTTTACAAAAAAAATATTAAAAAAACATCATCTTTACAAAAAAACAAATAAAAAAACATCATCTTTACAAAAAAAATAAATAAAAAAACATCATATTTACAAAAAATATTAAACGTTTAATTGACAAGTCCAAATGTAACTTTTTAATTTATACCAAACTTTCAGGATAGTACGTTTTTTTTTTTTTTTTTTTTTTTTTTTTTTTTTCCTGGGTACCTTTTGCAGGGGACGGCTTGTTTATTTATACACTCTAATTTGATCTACATATTTAGCTATAACTACGATACTGGTACTCTTAATAACAAACATATAATTATTACAAGGTTGATATCATTAGTTAATTAATTTTTATACATGTTACGTGTTATGCTTTGTCTTGAGTTGAGTTGCAGGCTTCTACATGCAGTTTAACATTACACGGGTCGTTTTAACCTTCACCATTATTTGCATAGTTAATTAGAACGCCTTCGCCCCGCATTCCTACTTCATGTTAGGGCCAATTTACCCTTTTTATTTACTTTTTTTTTTTCTCGATATATACTGTATAAAATTTAGTGTTAGTGAATGCCTTAAGGACCCTGTGATCGTGTATAATAAAAATTGGAGGCCACTTCTGATTCCTCCTGACAATACCATGGAACAAGCTCCTTCCCTTATAGGTGTGTGTGTGTTTCGTGGCACTGTTTGAAGGACTCACTAACCTCCAATCTTCTAACTACATCACAGGGTCCCTTAAGGAATAATTCACTACGATCTTTTGCTCTTATATTTTAAGTTTTAGTGAATGTGACTGAAAAAAATTGCTACAAAAAAAAATAAAAAATAAAATAAAATAGTAGTTACTTCGTTCGAGATGCCTGTACGATCTGTTAAAAATAATTGACCTGAGAGTGACGTGGTGTCGCTCCGCCGCTGGCCCACGGGAGAGGGAGGCCACCTGACCTGACCTGACCTGACCTTACCTGGGCCGCTTCTTTAACTTTTCCCTTGGACTGTCGAGTTTAGCGTCGGGCGTCTTTAGACAATCCAAATTCAACCTGGCCATGCTTCAGTGGGGAGAAGACAGAGACACAACTCGTATAGGGAAAGTGCCTAGAAAATAGTACAGTCAAGAAACATAGAGGGATATTTGTTGTGGTGTCAAGTGTAAATAAAAATGTAATCGATCAGTAAGTAAACATAGAGGAACATTTGTTGTATCACGTGTTAAAAATAGATGTATCAGTTCAGTAAAGAATCATGGAGGTATATCTGTGGGTCACGTGCAAAAAAAAAAAAAAAAAAAAAAAAAAATCGTTCAGTAGAGAAACAAGAGTAACATCTGTTGTGTCAAGTGTCAGAAAAAATATCTATGTCAAGTGTAAAAAAATTAGTTATTATTGGTGTCAAATTCAAAATATATCTGTTGTGTAAGGTGTCAAAATTGTATTAGTTCAAGAAGAAAAAATACATTCATTGATAGTGTTGTCAAATTCAAAATATTATATAGTGGTGGTGTCAGACTTCAAAAATGGTCCAGCTGAGAAACCACAGATATGAGATTGAAAATGAACACACACCAGACTGATAGTATGTTATTCAAAGTAGTAAAATAGTGCTCTCTATATATTAGATTGATTGAACTTTATGTATAATTATTCTTTACAATGTTCAGCCTGGTGTGACCTCCATTCCCAACTCCTTGAATAACATGTTTATGTTGAACTTTTGTATAGGTGTGTGTGTGAGTTGTACTACTTTGGAGGATGGATGACTGAGGAATACAAAGATGTGACTGACAGACATGAGAATCGAATAACAGTGACTTTGGATTTAATCTCGAGTCAGTCTCATCTGAGGCAGCAATGGTGTAGAAAAGTTGCCAGCAGAAATGACAGGTGCCTACAAACACTCTAAAGAATATATATATATATATATATATATATATATATATATATATATATATATATATATATATATATATATATATATATTAAACGGGAGAATAAACAAAACCTCAATGTCAAAAACAGTCGTCACATGAACTTCAAAAAGTTTTCAGCTGACATGTTCGCCAAAAAATGTTAAAAAGAGGAACCCGTGGTGGGGAAAAGAGATAACAAAATTGGTATGAATTTTATTTGAGGGACAGGTTGGAAGGCTAAGGGGGAGGGTGAAGGGGGGGGGAAGGGGGGGTGTCTGCTGCATGGGTAAAGGTATCAGTCATATTATGTTGTGGGCTAATTGGAGAAGTCAACTGATTCCACCAAACTATGCCAGGGAACAGTTTAGCACCTCATAGTGTACGTGTAGTGAATTGGTTTCCCAGCATAGTGTGGAGGACTCGGTAGCATTCCAGTTATCAAATATAGTGTGTGGGAGAAATTGGTGGGCTACTGATTCCTCCAAACTACACGACGAAACAAACACCCAATTATTCATAGTAAGGTCATCTGTTTCCCGGCACAGTTTGGAGGACTCGACAACTCACCCACACAGCGTTAAGGGGGAAATTTTGTGTTGGTATATCTGGAGCAACTGAATCCTCCAAACTATTCCAAGCAACAACAGAACACCATTATATTTGCTCTTCTGGTGCTGTTTGTTTCTTGGCATACTTTGGAGGAATCAAGGCACTCCAATGTAACCAAAAGAGAAATATTACCCCATTAATTGACCCAAATGAGGGGATATTGACACAAATCCACATCATGATCAAGGGATAACGATTGTGAATTTAGGCTCGAATCCCGTCAATGGTGTAATTAATCCCCGGATCTGTTATAAATACCTGAATGTGTGAGTGAGTGAATGAATGAGGGGAAATATCATCACTGGTAAACATTTAATACAGTCTGTTGTACTCTGTGAAATACGTACAGTACATCTTTTTATTCCTTTTCAATGTAGAGCTGTGTATGGTGGTCTAGATATGTGTGTGTGTTTTTGTTTGGTTTGTTTTTTGTTTGTTTGTGTGTGTGTGTGTGTGTGTGTTTGAGTGTGTTTGTGTGTGTGGATGGTTGGGTGTGAGTGAGTGGGTGGGTGTGTTTGTGTGTGTGTGTGTGTGTGTGTGTTTGAGTGTGTGTGTGTGTGTGTGTGTGTGTGTGTGTGTGTGTTTGTGTGTGTGTGTGTGTTTGTGTGTGTGTGTGTGTGTGTGTGTGTGTGTGTGTGTGTGTGTGTGTGTTTTACGTGCTGTCATCTGTTAGTGGCGACCTGAACTAGAATAAAAGGCATGAAATTGATATTCAGACACGAAACATGGAAAAAAAATAGTAGAGAGAGTGAGAGAATAAATCATATTAAATTAACTGAGCAACTGATTGGCGTCCACATCTCTGAACCTCAAGTTGAAATTAGTCTGCAACGTAATATTATTCTTCACTAAATATTATAAAGCTAAATTTACATGTGTTTTGGAAGAATTAAATGGTCACTGATTCCTCCAAACCATGTCAAAAAACAGACTACACCTCAATATACAAAGATGATATATGTTTGGTTGCATAGTTTGGAGACATCTGTAGCTTTCTCTCTCCAGTTCCCAGATGTTAAAACAATTCCCATAAAATTTCGTCCCTGTTTCATGAGCCATGTGAACGTCAGTCAGGGATAGATACATTGTTTTGTTTTTTTTCCTGAGAATCACATAACAGGGGAAATAGTAGATATATTATTTATGTAGATATATAATTTATCTAACAACTAAGCAGCACTTAGTTGTTAGATAAATAATATATCTAGAACATATATTAAGCTAGTGTTATATAGTTAGAGGGGCCATCTGTCTGTCTGTTGTGGTGTGTGTGTGTGTGTGTGTGTGTGTGTGTGTGTGTGTGTGTGTGTGTAGACTATTGATTCCTCCAAACTGTTGCACAAAAAACAGATTCCATACAGGTATACTTGGGTGATCTGTTTCTTGTCATGGACTGGAGTAATCAGTAGCCTTCCAATTCACCCACAACAACAGATGACCCCCTTAAAGAGATAAGATAGTGGGGGAGTGGGGGGGAGGGGGCGGGCAGGTGGGGGGGGGCGTGGGGGGGGGCACAAGCCATAACAATTAAGTTTACCTGTGTTACACTCGAGAACAAGAAGGGGACCTGTTTGTATATAATTATGTTGTTGTTGTTGTTGTTATCAGTAAGGGCAATGATGTTGGTATATGTCGTTCGTGTGTGTGTGTGTATGTGTAGGTGTCGTTCGTGTGTGTGTGTGTATGTGTAGGTGTCGTTCGTGTGTGTGTGTGTATGTGTAGGTGTCGTTCGTGTGTGTGTGTGTATGTGTAGGTGTCGTTCGTGTGTGTGTGTGTATGTGTAGGTGTCGTTCGTGTGTGTGTGTGTATGTGTAGGTGTCGTTCGTGTGTGTGTGTGTATGTGTAGGTGTCGTTCGTGTGTGTGTGTGTATGTGTAGGTGTCGTTCGTGTGTGGTAATTCATTCATTCATTAAGCAAATTGTGTTTTAATTATTATTTATTTTTTTGTGTTCTTGCTGTTATTGCTTTTGATGTTGTTCTTACTAACATTGTAGGTTTGAGAATGTTTATGATATTATTGTTTAGTTGTAGGTATATTTATATGTACTTTAATTAATAATGGTAGTACATTTTGTTGTGGATGCTAGTGCTGTAGTTGATATAAATGTGGTTTTGTTTTGTTGTGGGGATATTTGTGAATGCTATAGGTGTAAGTTCTGTTGGTGATTATGTTATGTCCTTGTGGGTATACTTTTACTTTTGTACTTTGTGTGTGTGTGTGTGTGTGTGTTAGCAAAGTTTGTGTGTGTGTGTGTGTGTGTGTGTGTGTGTGTGTGTGTGTTAGCAAAGTTTGTGTGTGTGTGTGTGTGTGTGTGTGTGTCGTAGCAAATGGAGAGTAACTGTGAAATCCTCTTGTCGGCTTCACCTTGTCTGTCTGCCATCTTGCTGACTCAGAGATTTCATAGGTTAGAGTATCAGAATGAGAGATTGAACATAAAGAACACACCTTAAATGAGAGATTGAACATGAAGAACACACCTTAATTGAGAGATTGAACGTGAAGAACACACCTTAATTGAGAGATTAAACGTGAAGAACACACCTTAAGTGAGAAATTGAACATAAAAAACACACCTTAAATGAGAGATTGAACATAAAGAACACACCTTAAATGAGAGATTTAACATAAAGAACACACCTTAAATGAGAGATTGAACATAAAGAACACACCTTAAATGAGAGATTGAACATGAAGAACACACCTTAAATGAGAGATTGAACATAAAGAACACACCTTAAATGAGAGATTGAACATGAAGAACACACCTTAAATGAGAGATTGAACATAAAGAACACACCTTAAATGAGAGATTGAACATAAAGAACACACCTTAAATGAGAGATTGAACATAAAGAACACACCTTAAATGAGAGATTGAACATAAAGAACACACCTTAAATGAGAGATTTAACATAAAGAACACACCTTAAATGAGAGATTGAACATAAAGAACACACCTTAAATGAGAGATTGAACATAAAGAACACACCTTAAATGAGAGATTGAACATAAAGAACACACCTTAAATGAGAGATTGAACATGAAGAACACACCTTAAATGAGAGATTGAACATAAAGAACACACCTTAAATGAGAGATTGAACATAAAGAACACACCTTAAATGAGAGATTGAACATAAAGAACACACCTTAATTGAGAGATTGAACGTGAAGAACACACCTTAATTGAGAGATTGAACGTGAAGAACACACCTTAAATGAGAAATTGAACATAAAGAACACACCTTAAATGAGAGATTGAACATAAAGAACACACCTTAAAATGAAACAATAAATATGAGATGTATTTATTAAGGGGAGAATCTATTGTTGGTTCATTGAAAGGTCTCTGATTCCTCCTAAGTATACCACTCAACAAATCCCCTATTAGTAATATTATGGTCATCTATTTCCTGGCTTAGTTTGGAGGAATAAGTAGTCTTCCAATTTCCCAAAAAAAGATAAACTACCCTTATGGTGAGAAGTAAACAACACACATCTATGAAACTGGACCATCTGTTGTATGTAGGTGAAATTAGAAAGGTTCAGACTCCCTCCAAACTTGACAATAAACAGATAATATATATTTAATTGGTTTGTTTCCAGGCATTAGTTTGGGGAATCAGTAGCCCTTCAATTTGACCACAACAGATGACCGTCATAGGTGAGAGCAGAAGATGTACAGAGTTACACTTTTAACATCGAGAAAATTCATTGAGAGATAAAATGAGTATAAACTGTATTACGAGTATGGAGTAAATTCAAGGAGAGATAAAGTGAGTGTATATTGTATTACGAGTATGGAGTAAATTCAATGAGAGATAAAGTGTGTATATATTGTATTACGAGTATGTAGTAAATTCAAGGAGAGATAAAGTGAGTGTATATTGTATTACGAGTATGGAGTAAATTCATAGCATATATATATAAGTGGAAAAAACAACAACAACAAAAAACATGAATTTGTGGAAGTATTGAATGAACATCAAACATCCATCCATTGACTGGGGGGTAAAGGGGTGGAGGGGAGGGGGGGACCTAAGGGAGGGGGGAAGATGTAAGATGTTGACAGACTGGAGGACACTACTACGTAATGTACAGTCGGCGGCAAAAGTCCTGTCGCTTCACTTATACTTCACCGAGTCACGCGATGTTCATAAACTCGAGATTATTAATTAATTAAGGAGGAGGTACAGTTTTGGTAAATCTGAAGTAAATTATTCCTCCAAACTATTCCAGGCAACAGGACACTATTATTTTTTGTTCATCTGACCCTGTTTCCTGGCATACGTTGGAGGAATCAGGGCGCTCCAATCTTTCAAAAGTATACTATCCCCTTAAGTGTAGAAAACGTGTGTGTGTATTTCTCGAGTCCATTTACACTGCCTGCATGTCTCGGTGAAGCAAGCAAGTGAGGCGACAGACAGGACTTCTTCCGCCAACTGTACTGATTCTCCCAAAATGTGCCACAAACCAAACCCGTCCATGCCGCTGTATAGTAATCTGGTTAGCGGCACAGTTTTAGGAGTAATCAATTCGCTTCAAATCTCAAGACACAAATCATATTCCTCCTTAACTAACTAGAGGGATAAATAATCTTCCCCAATAACAGGATGCTACTGATTCCCACAAACTTAAAAGTCACGCAACACAAGAGCTAGAGTGAGATAGATATGGGTTCTTGACACAGTTTGGAGGAATCAGTTGTCTGTCTCTTTTAATTAAGGGAAATATGAAGAACTGAGTGAGGGAGTGAGTAAGTGAGAGGAGCGAGTGAGTAACTGAGTAAGGGGGTAGGGAGCTTTCACCCCTTTAAACTAGAGCAATTATTGAAAAACTGATTGATTGAGTGAGTGAGTGAGGAAATGAAGACCTGAATGAATGAATGAGTGAGTGAGTGAGTGAGGAAGTCAATAAGGGAAGGGAATATATGAAAACCTGAGTGAGTGAATGAAAAAGAGAGTGAGTGAGTAAGTGAGGACGTGAATAAGGGAAGGGAATATATGAAAACCAGAGTGAGTGAGTGAGTAAGAGAGTGAGTGAATGAGTGAATAAGTGAGGACGTGAATAAGGGAAGGGAATATATGATTACCTGATAAGAGAGTGAGTGAGTGAGTGAATGAATAAGAGAGTGAGTGAGTAAGTGAGGACGTGAATAAGGGAAGGAAATATATGAATACCTGATAAGAGAGTGAGTGAGTGAGTGAACAAGAGAGTGAGAGAGTGAGTGAGTTAGTGAATAAGAGCGTGAGTGAGTGAGTGAATGAGAGAGTGAGTGAGTGAGTGAGTGAATGAATAAAAGTGAGAGAGTGAGTGAATGAATAAGAGAGTGAGAGAGTGAGTGAATAAGAGAGTGAGTGAGTGAGTGAGTGAATATAATTAACACCTGTACCCACCTGTGATGCTTACGTAGACTCTCCTTAGTGAATGGTTTAGGACTCTCACAGCTACTGCTCCTCTCTGCATCGCTCTCCGTGTCCGTGTCCATTGAACTCCTCGAACCCTGTACCGAAACAAACACGTGTACTGTAATGCTGGCAACGTGTATAGTGTGTACAGCCACAATCAAATATCCACCCACACTTTCCTTCCATCGTAGTAAATATCTTGGTAATAAAGAACAACACGTGTATGATTTTGCAGCACCTTTTAATAATAATAATTGAGGGGGTTGAGTTGACGTAAGGTGTTGTTGTATGATTATATTTTGATATGATACTGATTTATTTGTACGATGGAAGGATAATGTTGGTGGTTATTTGATTGTGGCTGTACTGTACATACATTCACTGTCCATAAAATCTAGCCCACCTGGGTCGAAGCCCGAGCGAGATCTGAAGCAGGCGATTTCTGGACGACAGCCCACCCGAACCATCACGAGGCCTCACACGTCTCAAACCAATGAAGGCTTTGGGTGGGCTGTCGTCCAGAAACCCCCTGCTCCCAGATCTCAGGCTTCGTTCGACTCAGATGGGCTAGATTTTATGTTCAACGAGTGTACATTAATATTTATTGTTATTTTAATAGGAGTGAAATACGTGTTATACAAGATGACTAATACTATTTTTTTCATTAATATTAATTAAGTAGTAATGAAAAGTAGTAATGCCAGATAGTCCATAAATTAATTAACGTGTTATGCAAGATGACTATTACTATTTTCTCATTATTATTATTTAAGTAGTAATGAAATATGAGTAATGCCAGATAGTCCATTAATTAATTTTATATAGTAGGCCTACTGAGACATTAGTATTATTATATTATTTAATGTATATATTAATTAAAACACGTGTGATGCAAAATAATCCATTAATTAGATTTATATACTAGGATTACCGAGACACGTGTGTATATATATAAAGGATGCAAGATGTTTATTATTATTATTATTATTATTATTATTATTATTATATTTTGTTATAATGTCGTACTGAGACACGTTTATGTAAGATCATTTTTATTTTATTTTTTTATTTTTTATTTAGTATTGAAATTCGTGTGAGCAAGATAGTTATTATTATTATTATTATTATTATTATTATTATTATTATTATTAATGTATATATTTCATTTTTTTTTTTATTTTTTTTTTATTATTTTTTTTTTTTTTGCTTATGTAGTCGTGAAGTTCATAACAGTGTGAAAGGGAAATAGAAATATATGTATGTGTAGTGCATCATATTTATTATCTTTTATGTTATATGGTTGTAAGGTATATTAGGAAGTATATAATATTGGTAGAAAACTGTGTAATGAATGATTGTAATGCAAGATATTCATTACGATTTTTTTAAAGGTGTCCACAGGTTTGCAATGAAGTGTAAAAAATAAAAGATAGAATTATGTATATTGCAATATATTCATTAAGGTGGTAATTCTTTTTTGTTACATTGGAGTGCCTTGATTCCTCCAAAGTATGCCAGGAAACAACAGGACCAGAAGAGCAAAAGTAATGGTGTTCTTCTGTTGCTTGGAATAGTTTGGAGGATTCAGTTGCTCCAGATTTATCAACACAAAACTTCCCCCTTTAATTAAGTGTCTATCATTTTGGTTGAGAACATTATAATATTATGAAGTGTGAGAAATGATAATATAAACAAAACACGTCTAGATAAAAATATAATTCTCTCATTTCCATGTGGTCGTGAAAATGTTAATGAATTGTAACCTAAACACAGAGATCAGACATAATTAAACATATTCAGCAAAAAATTCTTGTCATGTAACAGAGAAATATATAATTATAAGCTAAAAATATAGTAATTAGACAGATCTTGTGTAGTAAGATGTAATATATATTGTTTTATATTTTTTAAGGCACCCTGTGTTATGGTAAAAAAAAAATTGGAAGTAAATGAGTCCTTCAAATATTGCCATGAAACACACACACACACCTATATGGAAGGAGCGTGTTTCGTGGCATAGTCAGGAGGAATCAGAAGCCACCAATTATCTATCATACACGATCACAGGGTCTTTAAGGGGGAAATTTTGTGTTGGTAAATCTGGAGCAACTGAATCCTCCAAACTATTCCAAACAACAGAACACCATTATATTTGCTCTTCTGGTTCTGTGTGTTTCCTGGCATACTTTGGAGGAATCAAGGCACTCCAATGTAACAAAAGTGAATTACCCCCTTAATGGAGTGGTAAGGTAAGGTTAGGTTTATTATATAGCAGTGTAGCATAACGCGATATAAATGTAATGATCATAACCACGACTTTAGTATCTTTTATATTATGTTGTCGTGAAGTTCATAAGTTTTTTTAAACATACACGTATAATTTAAATAATAATACTTTTTTGATGTGGTAGTGAAGTTTATTATAAGTAAAATATTAATTAGCAATAGTCGTATAATATAATAATAATCATACTTTTTTATGTAGTAGTGAAGTTTATTATAAGTAAAATATTAATTAGCAGTAGTCGTATAATTTAATAATAATCATACTTTTTAATGTAGTAGTGAAGTTTAATATAAGTTTAATATTAATAAATAGTAGTCGTATAATTTAACACTTTTTCAAGCAAAGGATATGTGACGAATATTACTACTACAAGTAATTCTATAAGTCAAGAAAGCTAATTTTATTCATGACTTTATTATTACAACTAATTACAGTACACCCATTTCCAACATTCACTACGTAACCTTATCTGGAAATTAAAAAATATAAGACTAAATTTAACATTGACTATACACTTTCTAATCTTCAAAAATAAAAAAATAAAAGACTAAATTTAACATTGTCTATACACTTTCTAATCTTCAAAAATAAAAACTTACTGACTAACATTTATAGGAATCATACTACAGTAAAAAAAAAAAAAAAAAAAAAAAAAATAATAATAATAAAAAAAAAAAAAAAAAAAAAAGGACTAGGGTTAAGGAAAGGGAATCTCCAATCTACCATCTCCTACACTAATGAATATGTAGGGGTAATATTTGTTTGTGGCAATTGCAGCCTACTTAGTCCTCCAAACCATGTTACAAAACAGAACCCATCACTCATAATTATTATACTGAAGTGGTTTGTTTTGTGGCATAAGTTATGGGAACCAGTAGCACTCCAATTTGCTCATTGAATGTTACACCCTGAAGGAGGTAGTTATTAAAGTGTTACATGTATTAAATGTGTGTGTGTGTGTGTGTGTGTGTGTGTGTGTGTGTGTCTCTCTCTCTCTCTCTCTCTCTCTCTCTCTCTCTCTCTCTCTCTCTCTCTCTCTCTCTCTCTCTCTCTCTCTCTCTCTCTCTCTCTCTCTCTCTCTCTCTCTCTCTCTCTCTCTCTCTCTCTCTCTCTCTCTCTCTCTCTCTCTCTCTCTCTCTCTCTCTCTCTCTCTCTCTCTCTCTCTCTCTCTGTGTGTGTGTGTGTGTATTCGTTCTTGTACTAAGGGAGAGTCTAAATCATTTTCTCTACACACTATCAAAGACGGGACCAATTCATCTTTCAAACATGATCAAGGAAAGGACTAATTCAATTTCTATACGATATCAAAAGAAGGGTAGGTAGGTTACTCAATTTCCACACAGTGTAAACAAAAAAATTCCATCTACTAAAACGTACTCAGGTAAACTAATATTGACACTAAAACTAATAAGGAAAAAGTATGTACGAGGAAGATATATATACTCATTTTCCACAAGACATATATATATAAATAATTCATGATTAATTTACTCATAACTACGAGGTATACTCATGCAGGTGTTTCTTAATTACTCATTGTATAGGTATGGTAATTACAATAGATGTACTGTAGTGATTTTGATACTCACCTGACTGGTTTGCCTGCACTGTTGGTGGAGTGGAAATGAATTGGTTTAATAATACTGTAACAAAACACGCTGTTGGAAGAGAGTTTGGTGTGTGTAGTGAGATGGAAGTGTTTGGTTTTCATTACTGTTGTGGTGGTGTCGTGGTTGGAAGTGGTAGTAGGAAGATAGGTACACGTGTGCTATATATGTAATGAAGAATACAATAATAAAAACTCGTGGTTGGAAGTGGTAGGAAGATAGGTACACGTGTTCTGTATATTTAATGAAAAATACAGTAATAAAAACTCGAGTAGATTAGCTTTCACTGTCCCTGGAGGTAAAGTTCTACTGTAAGTATATTTTGTGATTGGTTTAAAAGAGATGAATAAAGATTGTAAGCATGAAATAATATAGAGACAGAATTATGTTTACTCACCTTAATTAATCATCTATTGTCACTCCTGAGTCGAGAGAAGGTATAATAAGTAAGATATCAATAAGTTAAAGGAGGTGTAGTACAGTGTTGGTAAATCTGAACCAACTGATTACTCCAAACCATTCCAAGCATCATTTTAAGGGACCCTGTGATGTAGTCAGAAAATTGGAGAAAAACGAGTCCTTCAAATATTGCAACGAAACACACACACACACACACACCTATATGGAAGGAGCTTGTTTCGTGGCATAGTCAGGAGGAATCGGCAGAAGCCTCCAATTTTCATACACGATCACAGGGTCCTTAATCTGATACCGTTTCCTGCATGGCATACTTTGGAGCAATCATGGCACTTTATTTAGTATACCAAAAGTGTATTAACCCCAATTTAATGTTAAATAAATAAGTGGGAAGAAACTATGGTGCAAGTATCAGGGACTCGCTTCACTCACCTGACTTTCTCTGGATGAGTCAAGATGAGAGATGGGTAAGATAAAAATTAGTTCTTGTTGAGATATGAGTGGATGAAGTATAAGACTTACCTTACTCATCAGACCTTTCCTTGGGTTATTCACGAGGATGTATAAGAGATATATGAGTTGTGGTTGAGGTATAAGTCACTGAGATATAAGTGGCAGAAGTATAAGACTCACCTTACTCATCTGTCTTCCCGCTGAGTTGAGTTAAGGGACCCTGTGATGTACTCAGAAAATTGGAGGTAAGTGAGTCCTTCAAATATTGCCACGAAACACACACCTATATTGAAGTAAGGATCTTGTTTCGTGGCATAGTCAGGAGGAATCAGAAACCACCAATTTTCATACACGATCACAGGGTCCTTAAGATGAGACATAATATAAGTAAGACATAGCAACTTTTAGTCGAGATATGAGTATGATGTAAAGGTTATGTATCCACACCTGACGTACAGCCGGCCTCAGAAATTCGTACACAGAGAGCATTGTTTACAAGTGGTCTTTATTCTGCACATACTATATGCATTGTTCTGCTGACTAATTCAAGTATTAACCAAATAACGTTACAAGAAAAAAATTTGATGTCAGGAAATTAATGTATTAAATTTTTTAGTTGCTACGAACCCTTGATGTCACGGGTGTATGCGAATTTCTGAGGCCGACTGTACCTATTTTCCCTTGGGTGAGACATGAAGCTGTATGAAATTAAGATATGCATATTTTTTACGATGGGTGAATGCTATAAGTGTCAAGAGTTTCATTTGCTCACCTGACTGACTTACCTTCTTTCCCTTTGGCAAAGTCAAGAAACTGTATAAATAAAGCATAACACATTATTATATTTCAAAGTACGGGTGAGGTGTACAGTGAATGTCAAAAGTTTCGTGTTCTTACCTGACTGACCTTCCTTGTTTGTTTCCCTTGGGTGAGACACAAGACTGTATAATTAAGACATAACACACTTTTTATTATTTTTGTAGAGGTGAGATGTACAGTAAGTATTAAATGTTTTATGTCCTTACCTGACTGATCTGCCTTCCCCTGGGTGAGTCTGGGGGAGGAGAGCCCTGCGCCAGGCTATACATGTCCCTGGATGACCCTGAATGCATGCCGCCCCCAACCTGTACCGCCGGCTGTATCCCCAACATACAGTAGGGGTCGCTGAAACCTGTATGTAGAGAACCCACCACCAACGTCAGGTTATTGTTGTGGTTGTTGTGGTTGTTGTGGTGGTGGTAGTGGTGGTGGTGGAGGGGGTCTAGTAGGTGTGGTTGTTGTGGTCGTGGTGTTGTTGTTGTGGTGGTGTTGTGGTTGTGGTTGTTGTTGTTTTGGTGGTGGTGGTGTTGTTGTTGTTGTTATGGTGGTGGTGGTGGTGGTGTTGTTGTTGTGGTGGTGGTGGTGGTGGTGGTGTTGGTGTTGTTGTTGTTATGGTGGTGGTGGTGTTGTTGTTGTTATGGTGGTGGTGATGGTGGTGTTGTTGTTGTGGTGTTGTTGTGGTGGTGGTGGTGGAGGGGGTCTAGTAGGTGGTGTACTAACTGTGATAAACTTAAGGACCCACGTGATGTAGTCAGAATATTGGAGGTTAGTGAGTCCTTCAAACATTGCCACGAAACACTACCTACATTGAAGGAGCTTGTTTCGTGGCATAGTTAGGAGGAATCAGAAGCCACCAAGACTCATTATACACGATCATAGGGTTCCTTAAGGGAGATACTACAGTGTTGGTATTATCTTTGGAGCAACTGATTCCTCCAAACTATTTCAAGCAACAGACCACCATTTTTTTTTTTTTTTTTTTTTTTTTTTTTGTAATTGGTCCTGTTTCATGACATACATTGGAGGTATCAAGGCACTCTAGTGTATGTACAGACACGAGCACTAATAAATAAATATACAGCTTTGGTTGAAGATTTGAACAGTCCAATTAACCACCAACGAAGTAATTCCAATGGGGATCTTATTATGCATCTACTTACCGTCTCTAGATAGTCGAAGCACACCTGAATACTTATTAGTGCTCGCGACTGTACCAAAAGTGTAATTATTTAATACCCCCTTAAGGAGGAAGTACGGTGTTGGTAAATCTGGAGCAACTGATTCCTCTAAACAATTCCAAACAACAGGCCACCATTGTTGTTATCATCTGGCCCTGTTTCCTGGCATACTTTAGAGGAATCGGAGCACTCTTACGTAAAAAAAAAAAAAAAAAAAAAAAAAAAAATCCCTCCTTAATGGGTTACTACACATTTGGTACATTGGAGTGTCTTGATTCCTCCAAAGTATGCCAGGAAACAGAACCAATTACTAATCATATTGGTGTCCTGTTGCTTGGAATAGTTTGGAGGAATAAGTTGCTCCAGATTTACTTACTACCAACAACACTGGACTCCATACCCCCTTAAGGGACCCTGTGATGTCGTCAGAAAATTGGAGGTAAATGAGTCCTTCAAAATAATATTGCCACGAAACACACACACACCTATACGGAAGGAGCTTGTTTCATGGCATAGTCAGGAGGAATCAGAGCCACCAATTCTCATAATTATACGATCACAGGGTCCTTAATTTAATGTTCGGTTTTGGCTGCTATTCAAGACGACCACAACCGAACTTTCTCACTCTATTCACTTCACACGGACTGCATTGTGAACTTTTGAATGGAGGTGTACAATCACTCCATAAAAATAATTATCTTCTTAAGGGGGTAATTCACTTTTGTTACATTGGAGTGCCTTGATTCCTCCAAAGTATAAATGCTAGGAAACAGGACCAGATGTACAAAAATAATGTTGTTCTTCTGTTGCTTGGAATAGTTTGGAGGATTCAGTTGCTCCAGATTTACCAACACAGAATTTTCCCCTTAAGGACCCTGCAGTGTTGTAGTCAGAAAGTTGGAGGTAAATGAGTCCTTCAAATATTGCTACGAAACACGACTTATATAGAAGGAACTCGTTTCGTGGCATAGTCAGGAGGAATCAGAAGCCACCAATTTTTATACACGATCACAGGGGCCTTAACTCAGGGGTTCGATGGGTATAATCCCCTTTGAATGATTTGCATAAGTTTGATATCATGATTCCTGAGACATCACGTACAGTACTTAGCAAAAATTTAGGCTATGCTTTGATGTTAACTATTTTCCTCTCTTTTTACTTTAAGGTGGTGAATTGATGAACGAATATATAGCCTCAGGTTTTGTGTTGGTTGTAAACTTTTGTAACTTAGTGTACTTGTTTACTTAGCAAAAATATATGCTTTGATATTAACTATTTTCATCTTTTTATAACTTCGTTGTGGTGAATTGATTAACGTGTATCAGCATCAAGTTTGTGTTAGTTGTAAACTTTTTTTTTGTGTAAATAAATATATTTTCTAATAACCAATCATTAAAATGTAGTTGGATTGAAAGTTAAATATAAATAGCATAATATCTGAAAAGGTAGATGCGGATTAGTTACATATATTATAATGACAGTGTAAATAATTGTTTATGGTTTATACAGTGAATAGTAACACTGCATAGGCATGAAAATATTATTATTATTATACAGAATTGCGTGAGGTAAAGGGAGTTAGTATCTAATCTACGGTACCTCATGGGAGAGATAAAAAAAAATGTATGTAATGATATATGAGTGAGGATTGGGGTATGAATGAGATGAGATGTAGGGGGGAGGGGGGGTGTCATAAGGCCCCCACGTCCTTTTGGGAGCACATGACACACACACACACACACACACACACACACACACAGAGGTTAGGCGTCACACTGCCTTGGTTTAAAACGTGTGCTAAAGGTGTTTTTATTTATATATCTTCTATTATTATTTATACACACACACACACACACACACACACACACACACACACACACACACACACACACACACATACATACACACACAGGTTAGGCGTCACACTGCCTTGGTTTAAAACGTACAATTCTATAGAGGTGTTTTTATTTATGAATCTACTGTTTTTATTTATGAATCTACTACTGTTTTTATTTACACACGGAGCACTACTATAGGGGATGTCTTGAGCAGCAGCGGACGGACGGACGGACGAAGAGACCAACATATATGAGGGCCTTGTCTATATGCCGTGGGACAGAGGGAAGGTTGTTGTGATTATAAACACACAGAACGTAGTAATAATATATATATGCCTTTACAAAAAATAAATCATACTGGCGAAGGTTTTATAATCATTGGGGTTGACTGACATCACACACGTATTAATTAGATTTTTTTTTTTTTTTTTGTCACACACAGACACACATGTACAGCCATGGGTGATAATGCTGGACCTGGGTTTAAGGAGTGTTGGAGAGTAACTGAACATAGTTCGAACAAGTGAATTTTCCAAACTATTCTCAACGTTGAGAGAGGTTTAGAAGACTCACTTTTTTTAACTTTGTTCAGTTGCTCTCCAACACTCCTTGGACCCTGGTCCACCACTATCACCCACGGCTGTACTTAGAATATTTTTTTACACACACATACACACACACATATGTATTATACTATTTTTTTTCTAGATGGAGGTGTAAGTCTATATTCTACAAGTTTATTTTCTATACTTGGACATGACACACACACACACACACACACACACACACACACACACACACACACACACACACACACACACACACACACACACACACACACACACACACACACACACACACACACACACACACATACAAATACTATGAAAACACAAAGCTGCGGGCTGGGTATCAATTAAGGGAGGAGTATACTTTTGTTACATTGGAGTGTCTTCATTCCTCCAAAGTATGCCAGTAAACAGAACCAGATTAGTTACCAAAAATACTGGTGGACTGTTGCTTGGAATAGTTTGGAGGAATCAATCAATTGCTCCAGATATATATACCAACACTGTACTACCCTCTTAATTAAGTCCATTCTACTGTACTGTACAATCCTGGATCCACACACACATACATACATACATACTACATACTCCTGGAGCTGTCTTCTTGCCCAGAGTTCAACAGGCCTATGTATACGAGGGATAGAAAAGCATCATCTTCATCATCATCATCATCAACATACGTACAGCCACAATCAAATATCCACCGACACCTTCCTTCCATCGTGCAAATAAATCAGTATCATGTCAGACTACAATCTTACAACACATTACCTTAAATGAACCCCCTCAATTATTACTATTATTATGAGGTGCTGCAAAATCATACACGTGTTGTTCTTTATTACCAAGATATTTACTAAGATGGAAGGAAAGTGTTGGTGGATAATACCAAGATATTTACTATGATGGAAGGAAAGTGTTGGTGGATAATACCAAGATATTTACTAAGATGGAAGGAATGTGTTGGTGGATAATACCAAGATATTTACTAAGATGGAAGGAAAGTGTTGGTGGATATTACCAAGATATTTACTAAGATGGAAGGAAAGTGTTGGTGGATAATACCAAGATATTTACTAAGATGGAAGGAAAGTGTTGGTGGATAATACCAAGATATTTACTATGATGGAAGGAAAGTGTTGGTGGATAATACCAAGATATTTACTATGATGGAAGGAAAGTGTTGGTGGATAATACCAAGATATTTACTAAGATGGAAGGAATGTGTTGGTGGATAATACCAAGATATTTACTAAGATGGAAGGAAAGTGTTGGTGGATATTACCAAGATATTTACTAAGATGGAAGGAAAGTGTTGGTGGATAATACTAAGATGTTTACTAAGATGGAAGGAAAGTGTTGGTGGATAATACCAAGATATTTACTAAGATGGAAGGAAAGTGTTGGTGGATATTTGATTGGGGCTGTACATACGAGGGGGAAAAATGCATAGGTTCATCTTTACCTATTAACATCGTCTTCATAACACATTGCATGGTTAACGAACGATGCAATATTGACCACCATGTCAACTACAGACGGTGGGTGGGGGTAAAGCTTTGCAGGGAAACCAACACACTTGCAAAACACGTGAGTATATGTGTATATAAAAAACAAACATTAATAGGCTATGAAACGAGGACACACGTGCCAAAAAACACACACACGCAAGTATTAAAATTTATATGCGAACGGTAATTGCAAAAAAAAAATACAAGATGCGTCGGGAATATTTACGAGGATGACACCAATTATTATATACAGGTGAGCTCAAAGGTTGTCAGGCTGCCTTTTGTTGTATATTTCTTCATATAGTTAGCATCACCTATGGCAGCTGTTCCAGACATGATGCGGACGGGAGAGGAGGTGAGGACACTGTCTGGCACCGACGAGGCGGAAGGGGCCACAACAGCAGCAACAGCAGCAGCGACAACGTGGCTGGTGGCGGGGGTGACAGAAGAGGAGGAACAAGAGGAGGATGATGGGGCTGCTGGTGTGTTACTGGGACACGGTTGACATTCTGGATCAACGGATAGATGGTGTTGTTGTTGGTATTGGTGTTGGTGTTGTTGGTGATGAGTTGAGGATAGGCTGCCTCGTCTTAGCATCCCAGCACCTGAACCACCACCACTTCCACCTCCTCCTCCTCCTCCTCCACCCATATCGTTCTCCCCAGCCATGATACCCAGTAGGCAGTATGGGTCGCTGTGGCCTGCAGGGAAATGTCGAAGATGAAGCCACAGACGCCTCGTAAATAAAGACCGAGAAACGTTGACGATAAGGGACGAGAAATATCGTTGTTGTCGTCATTTATTAAGGGTCAAGAAATAACGTTGTCGATAAGGGACGAGTGAGAAAATGTTGTAGAGTATTAGGGGTCGAAAAACGTTTTAGATTAAGGGTCAAAAATGTTGTAATTGAAGGTCACCAAGCGTCGTAGATATAGCCCACCTAATGTCGCATATAGGGCTGAGAAATATTATTGATATGGGTCGGGAAATGTTGTTATATATAAAGACCACAAGATATCGTAAAAATGGCCACCCAAACGTTGTAATTATGGTCATCTAGGAAACGTAGTAAAATATGGTCTAGGAAACGTCGCAGGAACAACAAACGTTTAAGATATGGCCCATACAAACGTTCGTAAGGGCATACAAACGTTCGTAAAATGTCCCACGAGACGTCAAAAAGTCACCAAACGTTGTATATATGGCCCACTAAACCAATCAGAACGACTTAAGGTCCAACAAACGTCATAAAAAGGCCCATCACACGTCGTAAAAAGGCCCATCACACGTCATAAAAAGGCCCATCACACGTCGTAAAAAGGCCCATCACACGTCATAAAAAGGCCCATCACACGTCATAAAAAGGCCCATCACACGTCATAAAAAGGCCCATCACACGTCATAAAAAGGCCCATCACACGTCATAAAAAGGCCCGTCACACGTCATAAAAAGGCCCATCACACGGTCATAAAAAAAGGCCCATCACACGTCATAAAAAGGCCCATCACACGTCATAAAAAGGCCCATCACACGTCATAAAAAGGCCCATCACACGTCATAAAAAGGCCCATCACACGTCATAAAAAGGCCCATCACACGTCATAAAAAGGCCCATCACACGTCATAAAAAGGCCCATCACACGTCATAAAAAGGCCCATCACACATCATAAAAAGGCCCATCACACGTCATAAAAAGGCCCATCACACGGTCATAAAAAAAGGCCCATCACACGTCATAAAAAGGCCCATCACACGTCATAAAAAGGCCCATCACACGTCATAAATAAGGTCACCAAATAGTAGTAAGTAAGTAAGTAAGTAAGGCCCATACACCCCTTAGTTAGTGAGGTATTAACTATTAATTAAGACGTGGATGTGGCCTTTTACATGTAGCCTTACCCATGATTGAGAATACCTTTGTCTTACCTAAACGTTGAGTCCAAGCTGAGTAAAAAAAAATCGATAAAAACAACAAAACAAACAACAACCAAGGAAACTTAAGATGTACAGTCACGAGCACTAATAAGTATACAGCTTTAGGTTGAAGAAGCTTTGAACAGTCCAATCCACCAACGAACTCATTTCAGTGGAGATTTTATTGAGCATTTATTTACAGTCTCTAGTTATTCCAACCACACCTGGATACTTATTAGTGCTAGTGAGTGGACAGTGTATTTTATGTGGTGGTTGGTGGTGGCAAGGTTGAACTCATCACCTTGGTTGTATTTCTGTATTTAACTATCTCATTATATCTCTCCTCACACACACACACACTC
>JAWQEG010007936.1:0-7500 GCA_033782935.1 Petrolisthes cinctipes
GGAGGGGGAAGAAGGGGGAAGAAGGGGAGGGAGGGACTGTAAGGTAAACAAGGGGAGGGAAGGGAGGGACTGTTAGGTAAAGAAGGGGAAGGAAGGGAGAGACAAGGGAGGGGAATGAGGGAGGGGTGGTAAGGTAAAGAAGGGAGAGACAAGGGAGGGGTTAAAAGGGAGGGGTGGTAGGGTTAGGCAGGGGAAGGAAGGGAGGGAGGGGTAAAAGGGAGGGGTAGAAGGGAGGGACTGTAAGGTAAAGAAGGGGAAGGAAGGGAGGGAGAGATAAGGGAGGGGAAGGGGAAGAAAGGGAGGGGTGGTAAGGTAAAGAAGGGGAGGGAAGGGAGGGGAATGAGGGAGGGACTGTAAGGTAAAGAAGGGGAAGGAAGGGAGAGAGAGACAAGGGAGGGGAATGAGGGAGGGGTGGTAGGGTAAAACAGAGGGGAGGAAGGGAGGGAGAGAACAGGGAGAGAAATGAGGGAGGGACTGTAAGGTAAAACAAGGGGAGGGAAGGGAGGGAGAGGCAAGGGAGGGGTAGAAGAGAGGAACTGTAAGGTAGAGAAGGGGAGGGAAGGAAGGGGTAAAAAGGAGGGGTGGTAGGGGTAGGCAGGGGGGGAAAAGGAAGGGAGGGAGAGACAAGGAAGGGGTGGTAGGGGGGGGGGGAGGCACAGAGTAAGTAATTTCGAGCTTAGAAAGAAAGAAAGGTGGGTGGGTTGGTTTTTATTAAGGGGGGGTTGGGGGTAGAGGAGTTACACTTTTGATAATTCTGGAGCAACTGAATCCTCCAATCTATGCCAGAAAACAGACACCTAATAGGAGATCTGTTTGTTTTCTTAGCATAGTTTGGACGAATCAACAGAAACCTTCCAATTCAACAACAAGAGAATCTCCCCTTAATTAAGTAACCTAACTAAAAAAAAAAAGGAAGAAAATAAATATGGGCTTGTCGCGTCTGGTCGACAATCACGAGTTTCTCTTTATTAATTAAGGGAAGAACCTCTCTTTTTTTTTTTATAAACTGGAGGGCTATTAAATCCTCCAAACTACACCACGAAACAAAATCTCGTCAGTAATAATAATAGGGGGTTCTGTTTTGTGGCACAGTTTGGAGGAATCGGCAGCAGTATTTCAATTTACGAAAAAGAGTCTCTCCAACTTATTTTTTTTTCCCACAAGGTTATTTAAGTTTTGTCAGCCTTTGATTAAAACTGTCTGGCTCGTCAATTTGGTCTTGAATCAACATTTGGGAATCAGTGTGTGTCTCAGAATATGATGTACTTGATATGTTTTACAGAGATTATGTTGAGTGTTTAAAAGTACTGTAGACTGGGACATTCATTACTTTGTCCCAACGTGTAGAAAATGTCAGGAACGAGAGAGAGAGAGAGAGAGAGAGAGAGAGAGAGGAGAGAGAGAGAGAGAGAGGAGAGAGAGAGGACCCGTTAGGTTAGGCTACGTGGCGTGTGGTTTAGGTTAGGTTAGGTTGGGATAAGTTTTGTTTGATAAGGTTAGGTTAGGTTGGGATAGGTTTTGTTTGATAAGGTTAGGTTAGGTTAGGGTTGGTTAGGTTAGGTTACTTGGCGTCTGGGTTAGATTGGGTTACGAGGCGTGTGTGTTAGGTTAGGTTAGGTTTGGTTTAGTTAGGTTAAGTGGCGTGTGTGTTAGGTTACGTTTGGTTTAGTTAGGTTAAGTGGCATGTGTGATATGTTAGGTTACGGGGCGTGTATGTTATGCTATGTTAGGTTAGGTTAGGTTAGGTTAGGTTAGGTTAGGTTACGTGGCGTGTATGTTATGCTATGTTAGGTTAGGTTAGGTTTTGTTAGGTTACGTTGTGTGTGTGTTATGTTAGATTAGGTTAGGTTAAGTGGCGTGTATGTTATGCTATGTTAGGTTAGGTTAGGTTAGGTTACGTGGTGTGTGTGTTATGCTATATTAGGTTAGGTTAGGTTAGGTTAGGTTACGAGGCGTGTGAGCAGGTGTGGGGTGTGAAAGAGCTCGTTAAGGACTCGGCTTGGTGGCTCATTAAATAGGCAACTCACAACACCTGCTCCCTTAGACTAGAACAATAATAATAAAGAAAAAAAGAAAAGAAAAATTGCCAGAAAACAGGACCAGATATACAAAAATATACATAATTATAATGGTGTCCTGTTGCTGGGAGTAGTTTGGAGGAATCATTTACTTCTCCAGATTTACCAACACTGCATTACCCCCTTCTAAGGACCCTGTAATCGTGTATATGAAGAATTGGAGACTTCTGATTCCTTCTGACTATGATAGGAAGGACTAACCTGACACTGCTTTGAAATTATTATGTAGGTTCGTGTTATAAAAGGAAGAAAATCGTCCATTACTTCGAAATTATGATATAGATTCGTACCTAATTAAAGAGGGAAGAAAATCGTCCACTGCTTCTAGAGGATGAAAATCGTCTACTCCTTCGAAATTATATTACAGATTTTTTTACTTCATGAAAACAAATCGTCCCGTCTACTCCTTCGAAATTATAATACTTCAAGAAAACAAAACGTCCACTGTTTTGATATTAGCCCGAAACACTTTGCGAGGACAGTATTGCAAACATATTAACACGTGCAAACTCTGGGATGCTCTGTGAATACCATCCTTACACCCAAACACACACTGGCTATTGAAGGGGTCGGTTATATGCCTTAGTCGAGCTTGGGGGCTACTGATTCCTCCAAACCGTGCCGCGAAACAGATGCCCTACTCGCCTGAATAATGGAATAACCTGTTTCTTGGCTGGGTGTGGAGGAATGCAAAGTCTCCTAAAGTTTATAATCACCCACAACCAAATAAAGTGATTCCTTATGGGGAAATTCTTTTATTGGTGAATTTGAAGGTCTCTGATTCCTCCAAACTATGCCACGAAACAACAGATCCCTTATTAGTACCATTGAAGGCGTCTGTTTCCTGGCATAGTTTAGGAGGAATCACAGACCTTCCAATTCACCAACAAGAGAATCTCCACTTAATTAAGCCTACCAGTGTGTGTGTGTGTTTTTGGTTACATTCTGAAGTGGACTGTGTAGGTTAAACTGTTCTCTTGACTCTCTCATCATTACTGCTTTACTGTGTTGACGTGTTTTGTGAAATCTCATTAAGGGGGAGGTTTTGTTTTGGTAAATCTGGAGCAACTGAATCCTCCAAGCTATTCAAGCAACAGAACACCATTATTTTTTGCTCTTCTGGTCCTGTTTCCTATCATACATTGGAAGAATCAAGGCACTCCAATGTACCAAAAAAGAATTACCACCTTAAGGGGAGACTCTTATGTTGGTGAATTGGAAGCTCTGTGATGCCTCCAAACTATGCCACGAAACAATGGATACCCTATTAGTACCATTGGGGTCGTCTGTTTCCTGGCATAGTTAGGAGGAATCAGTAGCCTTCCACTTTACCAACAAGAGAATCTCCACTTAATTACTAACACTGTCGCCTCTTGTATAACTTCTCGTGACAATATTCTCACCTCTTGTGCAAGCTCATGATGATAATATTGGACTGGGTCTACTTACTTCAATTTTGTTATTTCTATATTTTTTTTTTTATCTTGACCTCTCCTTGGAACATCATGACCTCATGTGACCTCAGTACAATATGCTGACCTCTTACTATCGCTATCATGACCTCTGTGACCTCGTGTGACCGACCTCTCATTGCAATATCATGACCTCGTGTAACTCCTAGTTGCAATAATTATCATAACTTCGTGTGACCTCAGTACAGCATTCTGACCTCTTACCATCACGTCTCTGTCCTAGTGTGACCCCTCATTGTTTCCTTTCTGATATCCATTTACCCTCAAGAGAAATATACGAGAACACTAATCACAACACCTTAAAGAAAAAAAAAAAGAAAAAAAAAATCTTAAAACCCTATATAGAAATTTACTGTACCTCTTCCAAACAATATTTCTATACAAAAATTACCAAGTTTCAAGACTACGTTTGATTAATAGAAGCTTCGTGCACAGTTCTCATAAGAGGCTACGTAGGGTTACTAAAGAGGCATTGTCCTGGGTGATTGATTTTATAGAAGTTATCCTATATATACATTTTCTATCATGCGTCCAATTATACAGTATAGTATCTATGGGTTTAGTGATGTGGGTTTTGCAGTTAGTTTTATTATGGTACTGACTAGCCCTTACATCTCTCTCCTCTCTCACCACCACCACCACCACCACTCTCTCTCTCTCTCTCTCTCTCTCTCTCTCTCTCTCTCTCTCTCTCTCTCTCTCTCACACACACACACACACACACACGCTAAGGCTAACAAGTGGAAAAACTGCTAAAAAAAAAAAAAAAAAAATGCAAGTCAAAATGTCGTATGTTACAGAATTGAAAAGTCCGGACGTCAAAACTTTATCGGGGGGGAAGGTTAGAGAGGAAATTGTGTATGTACTACTCTATGCAGCACCAACCCTAGCTGACCTGGAAGCACAACAACAACAACAACAATACACCACACACACACACACACACACACACACACACACACACACACACACACACACACCACACACACACACACACACACACACACACACACACACAGAACCCGTAAAGAGAAACGTTTCACCGGCTTATATTTCAGGACGAACGAGGGAGGGAGGGGGTCGAAGCGTGCGTGTGTCCCCATACAGTAATTTACGACCCTCTGTCACAATACCGTTGCTGAACAATATAGTGTGCCAAGTTGCGTCGGGCCGGGTGAGTGTGTGTGTGTGTGGATGGATGTATGTATGTCTCTGGCAATACTACTGTACTACTACATAACAACAACTAGAGTAGCCTATAACTAACTAACTAAACTAGCTGCCTACCTACCTGCCTGCCTGCCTGCCTGTCTGCCTGCCTGCCTGCCTGCCTGCCTGCCTTCCTTCCTTCCTTCCTTCCTTCCTTCCTTCCTTCCTTCCTTCCTTCCTTCCTTCCTTCCTTCCTTCCTTCCTTCCTTCCTTCCTTCCTTCCTTCCTTCCTTCCTTCCTTCCTTCCTTCCTACTTACCTACCTACCTACTTACCTCCCTACCTACCTACCTCCCTACCTACCTTCCTTCCTACCTACCTTCCTTCCTACATACCTCCCTCCCTCCCTCCCTCCCTACATACCTACCTACCTACCTACCTACCTACCTACCTACCGTTTTGGGGATGAACAGGACGCAGTAAATTTTGAGAGGAACGTAAAATTACCCCTGAAACAGTGTCGAGGGATTTACTGTAGTACCGTAGTAGTAGTAGTAGTAGTAGTAGTAGTGGTAGTAGTAGTACTAGAGAGTGTGTGGGTTATAATATATCTGTATGTATAGTCTATTATGGTTCATGGTGGGTGAATTCATGAGTTGTATGGTGTTAATTTTTTTTCTGATGTTGTTGTTGTTGTTGTTGATGTTGTTGTTGTTGTTGTTACGTTATCTTTTCAGGGTGAACGAAACTTTTAGCATGTTTGTTTGGATTGTTTTGTTGTTGTGTGTATCATTTTTGTCTTTGGCTGAACGAACATCATCTTTGTAAGGATCGATTTATATTTTTATTAATTGTACGGTATGAGGCAGAGAGATAGATGGATGACAGGGAGAGAAAAAGGGGATAGGGAGAGGGATGGGAGAAAAGGAGAAGAAGGGGAGGGGAGGGGCATGGAGAAGTAGGGGAAGGGGAGGCAGAGAAAGGAGAATGAGCAAGAAAGGGGAAGGGGAAGGGGAGGCAGAGAAAGGAGAAGGGGAAGGGGAGGCAGAGAAAGGAGAATGAACAAGAAAGGGAGGCAGGGAGAAGAGAAGCAGAGAGAGAATGGGGAGATAAAGGAAGAGGAGAGGCAATGAGGGAAGAGAGGAATGGCAAAGAAGGAGAACTGGGAGAAGGGGAACTGGGAGAAGGGGAACAGGGAAGAAGAGGCAAGGAAAGGGAAAACATGGGAGGGGAAAGAAAGGAGAATGAGCAGACAAGAAAAAGTGGGTTAGGGAAAGGAGGAGGAAGTGGGGAGAGTAGAAGAAAGAGGGAAAAAAGGCGGAGGGAAGAGGAGGAGGTGGAAAGGAGGCGGAAGAGGAATAGAAGAGAAAAGGAGGAGGAGGAAGAGGAGGAGAGGAGAGCAGGAGGAAGAGGGGAGAGAAGAGGAGAGTCAAGGAATGACTAGGGGTTAGGGACAGCCAATGACATGCATGAGAGATGAAGCGAGGAGAGAGTGAAACACAGCTCAACCAGGGACGTGAAGCGAGATGAATGAAGTGATGTGAAGTGAGGTGAGGTAAGGGGAGGTAAGGGGAGGTGACATGGGGTGAAGCAACACAGAATGAGGTGTGAGAGAGTTTGGGAACCACGAGGCAAGAAATTAAGGACTCTGAGAAAATGTGAAAGGTTGTGAGAAGATACAGAAGGAAGGGGAAAGAAGGAGGAGTTGATAAGATAGAGCAGGGTGAATGAAGGGAGAACGAGACGAGGGAAGAGGAAGAGAGTAAATAAAAAAAGGAAGAAAGTGGGGTGAGTAGGTGAGGGATATAAAGGGAGGAGTGATAAAGGGAAAGGAGGAAATGAGAACGAGACAAATGAAGGGAAATAAGGTAAAACAACAGCAAGGGAGATGAGGAATATAATTGGGATAGAATGAAGAGAGGGAGAGAGATGAGAGGCTGAAGAAAGACAATGAAAGTGAGACCATCAACAATGAGTAAGGTGGTAATACTTTTTTGGTACATTGGAGTGCCTTGATTCCTCCAAAGTATGCCAGGAAACAGGACCAGAAGAGCAAAAATAATGGTGTTCTGTTGCTTGGAATAGTTTGGAGGATTCAGTTGCTCCAGATTTACCAACACAAAACTTACCCTTTAAGGAAATAGTATACTTTTGATACATTGGAGCGCCCTGATTCCTCCAAAGTATGCCAGGAAACAGAAGTGGGTTAACATAAATAATTGTGGTCTGTGGTTGGTTGGACTATAACATCTGATTGGTAGTCAAATATAGTGTGAAATATGGTGTGACCTGACTGGCAGTATAGTGTAAAAAAAAAAATAACATCTGATCGGCAGTTTAATATCATCACCACCTGATTGGCAGCATAACACCAACACCACCATCACCTGATATCACCACCTCTGACTGACTGACAGTACACCCAGGCCCCCTCTGAGTGGTGTGTGTGTGTGTGTGTGTGTGTGTGTGTGTGTGTGTGTGTGTGTGTGTGTGTGTGTGTGTGTGTGTGTGTGTGTGTGTGTGTTGAGTGTGTGTGTGTTGAGTGTGCGTTGGAGGGAGGGGGGGGGGGGTGTTGAGTGTGTGTGGGGGGTTGAATGTGTGTGTGTGTGAGTGAGGTGTGTTGAATGTGTGTGTATGTGTGTGTGTGTGCGTGTGAGTGAGGTGTGTTGAATCTGTGTGTATGTGTGTGTGAGTGAGGTGTGTTAAATAAATGTGTGAGTGTTGAGTGTGTATGTTAAGTGTGTTGACAGGTGCAAACGAGAGTAAAAAAAATAAAATCACACACACCCACACAAAAACCAC
>JAWQEG010007936.1:12500-19619 GCA_033782935.1 Petrolisthes cinctipes
GAGAGAGAGAGAGATGGTTTTAGCTTTCTGATTACCCAATAAACCTGAAACAAAATTTAAAGTCTTATTACATTACACCAGTGTCTGTTCATAATACCACCATGCCCAACCTACGTGTGTACCAAGTAAATTATTTTCATTTTCTCTACAGGCGATGGCTAGAAAAATTACTCACACAAACTCACACGTTGCCTACACAGGTTTATGTGCATATACAGTATTAATATGTGTGTCTTCGTGTGTGCAGCATACATAGTCTTACGTCCATATAGTTTTTATAATTGTTTTAATGTGTGTTGAAAAATCTGGAGCAATTGATTCCTCCAAACTATTCCAAACAACATTAATTTTATTCGTGTAGATCCTGTCCTCATAACACTTATCACCAATCTATAATATATAACCAGTGATTATTGTTATGGAAAGCACAACTATGCATTCATAATTACAAATGTAGGATTACTTCTGTTAGTTTATTTAATTAAGATGTATTTATAACACACCATGGATTATCGTATTATGAAACTGTTATTTTAATTCATGTTATCACCTTTACTGCACTTATTATTTGAGAACAAAAAAATACTATATTATACAAAAATATATCCACTCTCTGTATGAAACAATTAAATTATTTCACCCCACGACAACATAATACAGCAAATATTTGTTGTTATCTTGCTTCATTGCACTGACAACAATATGAGTCTCACTGCTAAGTTAAGGGACTCTGTGAATTGACGGAGTAAGTAAATTGGAGGGTAGCAAGTCCTTCAAATAGTGCCACGAAACCCCACCTATATGGAAGGAGCTTGTTTCGTGGCATGGTCAGGAGGAATCAGAAGCTTCCAATTTTCATACACGATCATCACAATGGTTCGTAAATTAAATGTATCACCCTCCTCAGACAGGTATATGCAGTACAGTACTTCGCTTGATTGAATGTACATGCTCTTTAGAAAATTATACAGCACCCCCAATACTCTGATAGAATATATATATATTATACTCTTTGCAATTATCACATAGTTGCAGACGGTATGAAATGTGTGTGTTTCAGAATGCCTCGTGTAGTGTGGCATATTGTATTGTGCTGTAAAGGTGCCGAAAGTTTATTAGTTTATTCATCTATTTATTTATATATTTATTTATTTATTTATATATTTATTTATTTATTTATTTATTTATTTATTTATTTATTTATTTTTATATTTATTTATTTATTACCTTTACATGACGTGGATACTAATTAAAACTCGTGACACTGCATGACCTGGATACACATTTTAGCTCGTGACTGGACATGACGTGGATACTGTGATGAAACGTCCTGCCTATATAGATCACTTATCCGCCTCACCTGTCAGTAATGTTTCCCTCTCTCAGGATGTCAGTGTCGCCTCTGAGTCTGACAGCTGACCGGAGATTTTTTTTTTTTTTTTTGGCAAATTTCAATAACTGTAAATTTGGGTTACATCAGTCGCACTAAATATGTACTGTATAATTATATTTAGGGTCTTTCCTCATGTTCTCGTAGGGGGCAATGAATATCTCACCAGTATTCCGTGCTTGTCGTAAAAGGAGACAAAAAAAGAGGGAGGGGGTTTTCACTTCTCCAACTGTCCCTATTATATTTTATCTGTTACTTTTTTGTGCTTACTGTCCCACCTCTCAGTCAGCTTCTTCCCCTGGCGCCATATGACCTCCCCGCTGCGGTGCCTAATATCTCCATAAGTTATAGTGAAGGTTAGGATTATTTTGTCTCTAGGGAATATTTGGGAGGTTGTACTTATTTAGGTGTTTACTCTTCCAATTTTCTTTTTACGGTGAAGGGATGAAAATAATCTAGGTAACAGTTTGTTATTTGATCACACCTACAAATATTACACACCCATACATACACACATGAAACACGTACATAGGCCTACATACTCACACACACACACACACACACACACACACACTCACACTCACACACACACACATACACACACACACACACACACACACACACACACACACACACACACACACACACACACACACACACACACGTCACTGGCCATACACACAGTCCCTATTGGCCAACAACAAACACCGCTCGTATTCACCAGCCACACCCATAAATCGGTTGTGTATGTGTGTGTGTGTGTGTGTGTGTGTGTGTGTGTGTTTGTGTGTGTGTATTTTATGTATTGCTGTGGGCCATTAAAATATAACTATCAATCTATCTATGTGTGTGCGTGTGTGTGTGTCTATGCATGCGTGTGTGTGCGTGTGCGTGTTCGTATGCGTGTGCGTGTGTGTGTGCGTGTTCGTATGTGTGTGTGTGAGTGTGTCTGTGAGTGTGTCTGTGTTTGTGTGTGTGTGTGTGTGTGTGTCTATGCATGCGTGTGTGTGCGTGTTCGTATGCGTGGGTGTGTGTGTATGTGTGTGTGTGCGTGTGTGTTTGTCTGTGTCAGTGTCTGTATGTATGTGTGCGTGTCCGTGTATACGAACGAGGGTCACTATCCGATCGCCAGCGCTGTTAAAAGACGATAAAACTCCGGATCACGTTGACAAGTACCTCACAACATACAACACCAACCAACCAACCAACCAACCAACCATCACCAACACAGCCAACTATTGTACCCACCCAACGCCTCTATACTCTACAGATGGCCACTTCATGTTTTTAATTGTACAGGGGGAACCAAAAGTCGTGTCGCCTCGCCTCGCTCACCTCAGATTGGAAGGATAACATAAATGATAATCAATGAACAGACACATTTACCAGACCACATTACACTATCCATACGGTAAATGAATATAAAAAAAAACTACTTCTCTGGTTGTTCATTTTAAGAATCTGTGAAGCTTATATATATTTCCAGACTGTATATTTTCATGACTTGACTGATGTGGCGACAGGACTTTTGTTGCCGATTGTACATTGGAGTATCACAGCTGCTACAACAGAGAGCCTATTGAACTGACAACACAACACAACACAAGACTACACTACAGCTCTGATATTTTTCACTCCTAAGGGTCAGTATGTTGTGGGTCAAATGGTCGGTCACTGATTCCCTCAATCTGGGCCACAAACTGTGATAGATAATATTTCAGTGGCATGTCATCGGGGAGGACAGGGTGGAATTTTTAAAGGTCTTTCGTCTCATTTAAACTCTCTATCTTTTACTGATTCACTACAGCCTCTCTCTCCCTCCCCCTCTCTCTCTCTCTCTCTTCGTCGCAAGGTTGCATCACGTTCTCTCTCGCTTCTTATATCTTTTTTTATACTGGACGTTGCTCATCTGAACTCTCTCAACACTCGTCAGGTTACTCAGTCTCACCTCTTTTCTTCTGTCCAACTCGCAAATGCAAGAGTTAGCCTGTAGTCTCAATCTTTCATATCACAACTGGTCTACTCTGGAACTCTATACCTCCATCCATCTCTCCTTCATACTACGACTTATACTCCTTCAAAGGCAATGAGTCTAGGCATCACGAACGAAATTGGATATGATTTTGGACCACTTTCACTCCTCTATTTCATTTCAAAGATAAGGACAGTTTGCAGACTCAATATCTTTAGTCTGGCCCTCTTATAATGCTGAATATAATGGGATGATTGATGGGTGAATGGAAGGACAGACGGATGGATAAAAATGGATGAAATTGCAGGGAACTTTCTTGACATTCTCAGAGTCCTAGATAAACTCTCTCATATTTTCCCTTTTCATTTTTTTAATTAAGGCAGACAGGTGACAACTACACTCTACCCCGCTCTCTTCATTCATTCATTCCCGTCCTCTTTAGAATATACCCATTTTCCTACTCTCCATTCCCCCCTCCTCCCCATTCCCCTCTCCTCCCTCTTCCCCCTCCTCCCCCTTCCCCCCTCCTCCCCCTTCGCCCCTCCTCCCCATTCCCCCCTCCTCCCCACCCCCCTCTCCTCTCCATTCCCCCCTCCTTGCCCTTCCTCCCTCCTCCCCCTTCCTCCCTCCTCCCTATTCCCCCCTCCTCCCCATTCCTCCCTCCTCCACATTCCCCCCTCCTCCACATTCCCCCCTCCTCCACATTCCCCCCTCCTTCCCATTCCCCCCTCCTCTCCTTGCCCCCCTTCCCATTCCCCCCTCCTCTCCTTGCTCCCCTTCCCACTCATTCCTTTTCCCGTTCCTACCAATTTTTTTTATCTTCCCAACTCTTCCTTTCATTTCCTCTCTTCCCCTTCTTTCTCTCCTTCTTACACCCCTTCCAAACCCTTTAAATAACTCCCTGTCCACTCCTTTCTCCTCTGATCCCCTTTTCCACCCTCCATCCCACTTCCCACTATTCCATCCATCCATCCATCCCGCAAAACACTATTCCATCCATCCATCCATCCATCCCACTACCCACAATTTCACCCATCCATCCATCCCACTACCCACTATTCCATCCATCCATCCTACTACCCACAATTTCATCCATCCATCCATCCCTCTACCCACAATTTCATCCATCCATCCATCCATCCATCCATCCCACTACCCACAATTTCATCCATCCATTCATCCATCCATCCATCCATACCACTACCTACTATTCCATCCATCCATCCATCCCACTATTCCATCCATCCATCTATCCATCCATCCATCCATCCCTCCCACTACCCACTATTCTATTCCATCCATCCATCCCACTACCCACTTCCATTCATCCATCCATCCATCCATCCATACATCCATCCATCCATCCATCCATCCATCCATCCATCCATCCATCCATCCATCCATCCATCCATCCACCCGTCACCCTCAGACCTGACACACACACACGGGTGAGTGAGGAAGGCCACGTGATCCCCTGCAGGTGCTGTCAATCATATTCACAGCCGTCACTCACTCAGACACTCTCACCTGCTCCACCCAACCAACCCCACTCTCACTCACACACTCTCACTTGCTCCACCCAACTCCACTCTCACTCACACATGATCCACCCACCCAACCCCACTCACACTCACACTTCCTCCACCCAACCAACCCCACTCACACACTCACTCTCTCACCTGCTCCACCCACCCAACCCCACTCTCACTCACACACTCTCACTTGCTCCACCCAACCAACTCCACTCTCACTTCCTCCACCCAACTCCACTCTCACTCTCACCTGCTCCACCCACTCAACCCCACTCTCACTCACACTCTCACTTGATCCACCCAACTCCCAACTCACACACTCACTCTCTCACCTGCTCCACCCACCCAACCCCACTCACACTCTCACTTCCACCACCCACCCAACTCCCAACTCACTCACACTCTCACTTGCTCCACCCAACTCCCAACTCACTCACACTCTCACTTGCTCCACCCACCCAACCCCACTCACTCACACACTCTCTCACCTGCTCACCCACCCAACCCCACTCACACACTCACTCTCTCACCTGCACCACCCACCCAACCCCACTCACTCACACACTCTCACCTGTTCCACCCAACCCCACTCACACACTCACTCTCTCACATGCTCATATCTCCCATCTCCCAACCCCACCCTAACCCCTAACCCCCCAACCCCTAACCCCCCAACCCCTATCTCCCCAACCCCTATCTCCCCAACACCCAACCCTACTCCCAACCCCACTCACACACTCTCTCACACCTCCCAACCCCACTCACACTCTCTCATCTCCTCCACCCAACACCCCCAACCCCCCACCATCACCTGCCCCCAACCCCCCACCCCCAACCCACGTCAGGTGATCCAGGGCAGGCGTGAGGGAAATTCATAGGGCACTCAGGGAGATCCTCGCCTCCCGTATATTTATGTGGATATAGTATTGGAACCTGATGGGCACACTGCCATATAACGCAGGTCTTACGGCACTATCAATATTGGAGATTGTCTAGACGTTTTTGTGTGTGTGTGTGTGTGTGTGAGAGAGAGAGAGGGGGGGGGGGAAAGGGAGAGACAGAGAGAGAGACAGAGACAGAGAGACAGAGTGACAGAGAGATAGTTACAGAGAGATAGTTACAGAGATAGAGTGATAGAGAGAGACATAGAGAGACAGAGACAGAGACAGAGAAAAATAATTGTTGGGTAATGCAATATATACAGTATATATTTATATACAATATATATACTGTATACAATATATAAGGATATACTGTATATTTACCAAAAAGAGAATCCCCCCTTAAGTGGCTATTCAGTACAGATTTACTACATACTGCCTCCACTTCTCATTCTACCCTTCCTTCAGTCATCGTATATAGCAAAGGTTAATTGTATAGAAAAGGAAAGGGAGAGTATACCTTCAACATATCCCCAGGCAGTACAATCCTATGAGGTATATAATTGAATCTGTACTCGAGGTGTTTACTGTATCTTTTATCAGTCTTGGTGGCTTCGTGATAGTATTGGGGGTTATTGTTCTGGGGTGTTTGGGTTCGATCCTCCTATTGTCTCCTTTCTTTCAATACCGTAGCCTGTAAATTTTTAGGTAGATAAAGTTAAGGGGTTGGTGTACGGTAGAGTGTTAAAAAATCTGGCCACCAATATTTTTGTTAACCTGGTCCTGTTTCCTGTCATACTTTGGAGGAATCAAGGTGCTCTAATGTACCAAACTTATACTATCCCCTTAAATGCTAGGGATAAAGTGATAGAGAGGTGTGAAGCAGGAAGGAAACAGAAGGAAAGGAGGAACAGTTGAATGCTAGGGAGAAGGTGATAGAAAGGTGGAAAGCAGGAAGAAAACAGAAGGAAAGGAGGAACAGTTGAATGCTAGGGAGAAGGTGATAGAAAGGTGTGAAGCAGGAAGGAAACAGAGGGAAAGGAAGAACAGTTGAATGCTAGGGAGAAGGTGATAGAACGGTGTGAAGCAGGAAAGAAATAGAAGGAAAGGAGGGACACTTGAAGAATTGAATGCTAAAATGTAAGCCCTTAGAAGACAGGTAACGTTATATCTTTAATTTCTTTGCCTAACGCTGTACTGTACTTTCCATCTCTATCCAATTCTGTGCATTCACTGTTCACAAGACAATGCTAACCAGAGGTACTCAAATATTTACTTAACCTGTCCCCCCTCGACACGTCACCCTCTACCAACACACACACCACAACATCTCCCACTCTCCCA
>JAWQEG010007937.1:0-32677 GCA_033782935.1 Petrolisthes cinctipes
CACCTACTCAGCTGACACAATGTATAACAAACGATTAGGATGATAGAGCAACACTGAAGAGACTTGAGAGGTGCCGCAGATGTGTGTGTGTGTGTGTGTGTGTGTGTGTGAGAGAGAGAGAGAGAGAGAGAGGAGAGAGAGAGAGAGAGAGAGAGAGGGAGAGAGAGAGAGACGAGAGAGAGAGAAGTGAGAGAGACGAGAGAGGAGAGAGAGAGAGAGGAGAGAGAGAGAGAGAGAGAGTGAATGTGTAAGTATGTATGTATGTGTGTGTGTGTGTGTGTGTGTGAACGAAGAGGAAGTCTGAATAGAACACAGTAACACGAATAAACAACAACAACAACAACAACAACACCTATAATACAAAATAATATGAAAGCAGTAACAATAAGGGAGACTGCGATGGTACAACTTTAACTTGGACGCCTAATGGGAAGACCTCAGTTCATGCCGGCGGTGGGCATAAATTCGATGATATTTGCAATATTATGAAAAGCTTTTATATTGGGTGGAGGATGGCAGAATTCCTATCCTCAAAAAATGGCAGAATTCCTATCCTCTAAAAATGGCAGAATTCCTATCCTCCAAAAATGGCAGAATTCCTATCCTCTAAAAATGGCAGAATTCCTATCCTCAAAAAATGGCAGAATTCCTATCCTCCAAAAATGGCAGAATTCCTATCCTCTAAAAATGGCAGAATTCCTATCCTAAAAAATGGCAGAATTCCTATCCTCCAAAAATGGCAGAATTCCTATCCTCTAAAAATGGCAGAATTCTTATCCTCTAAAAATTATTCCTTATTATGGCTTCCTGTCTTTATACTCCTTTGATTGTCCATTGGTGTTATCTGGACTTAAAGGGGAGAGTCTACTTTTGGTACATCAGAGCATCTTGATTCCTCCAATGTATACCAACCAGGAAACAAGACCAGATTGGGCAAACATAATGGTGGGTGTGTTGCTTAAAATAGTTTGGAGGAATCAGTTGCTCCAGATTTACCAACACTTGTACTATCCACTTAAGCATCAGTTAATCCACTTAAGCATCAGTTAAAGACAAATTCTTCGGAAGGGCGTTACATAAGAGATTATTTTTAGCTGTTAGTGAATGCCATTGTTTTTCTAGCATATAATAATAGCTTCGAGTTGGTCAGAAAACAATCACGAGCAAATTTCGCTGGCACTCTAGCGGGTTGATTGGTCTTTTCAAGTTGATGGGCTTGCAAATTTTACATCATAAATTCATAAGGCATGGTAATAATATAGTTAAAATTAACAACAATATGTGGGAGAATAATGATCATATTGTGTACTGTTCCCTTACCTTATTAATTCCGGATATGGTGGTGTTCCTGTCTTCCTTTTCTTCCTTGTCTTTTCTGATCTTGCCTCCTTCCTTCTTCTCCTCCTCGTTGTCGTCTCTGTTCATGTCTCCCTCCTCCTCCTCCTCCTGTTGCTGCTGCTGCTTCCCCATGCTCACTGACTGCCAAGGTAAACACTCACCCTCAATCCTCCTGTGTTTTTATGGTACCCAGGATTTCACAAAGAAAATTTATGGAATACACACACAACTGTCACTTTTTGGTCCCACTCATCCCCCTCCTTCATCCCTACTTCCCCCTCCTCCTTCATATTTTCTCTCCTACCTCCCTCCCCAGACCCCCACCACACTTCATCCATATCTTTACCTCCACTATACCACTACCATCATCCCCCCCCCACCCCCGCCCTCCCACCAGCGTTGTTCAGAGTTGTAAATGGCAGGGGTTGTGGTCGCCCACCCACGACCCCCTCCATCACGCCCCCTCCCCCCTCTGCATTCCCTCAACATCCCTCCCTACCTTCCCTGTACACACACACACACACACACACACACACACACACACACACACACACCACACACACACCACACACACACACACACACACATACACACACACACACACACACAAATAGTATCTATCTCCCTGTCAAGAGATCTTCACCGTGTCAAATGTGGTTACCACTGTCATCCTCTTCTGTCAGGCAGTCTTCTTGTTATTGCTTTCTGTTCTGCTTGTCTGTCTGCCTATGTCAATGTCTTTGTGTGTCTGTCTGTCTATTTGTTTGCTGCTCTGCTCTCTCTCCTCCTCTCTGTCAATCGAATAGTGTCAGGATTAACAAATATGAGCAACATAGAAACTCATTAGACAACGCATAAAGTATATAATAAAAACAAAACAAAAAATAAACCAAAGCTCTGAGAAATCCAAGGTCTGTTTCCGTAGCCATGCCTCTATTCTCGTTACAAATGAAAATACTTGAGGAAAGAGTTGATCTTAAGATGCCGAAAATATAGTCTATTCTGCTTCGTTGAGTTGAGTAAGTAGAGAATTTCGTAAAGAGACATAATGAACTGCAAAACCTGACAGCGTTGAACAAGTAAAATAGTAGTTGAGAAAAAATTTATACAGCTAAACTTATATAAGTCATAAAACGTAATTGGCCGAAAATTACCTTACGAATTGGGATGTTGTCATCATCATTTACTGTAATAAATGTGGTGGTCGCATGACAGTATGAATTACGTAAAATAGACGCAGGAAATTATCTATCTCGAGCACCGGAATAGTCACGATTCTCCACAGTAGCACATACACAGGTATTTGTTAACGTGTCATTTGCAAGAAGAGTGTATTATTGTACGTTGGTATTAAGGGGGGTAATTCACTTTGGTTACATTGGAGTGCCTTGATTCCTCCAAAGCATGCTAGGAAACAGGACCAGCAGATGGACAAATATAATGGTGTTCTGTTGCTTGGAATAGTTTGGAGGATTCAGTTGCTCCAGATTTACAGCAGTGTACTTCCTCCTTAAACTTGGTAATAATGAACAACCCACGTGTAACTGATATGCTGAACCTATGATATTATTGAAAGGGTTTGTACCGACATATTTATTTTTATTATTATTTTTTTAATTGTTTGTTAGTATCATAATATTTGTGGTGATTTAATTAAGGAATAATTTTGTGAACTTTATCGTTTTCCTAAGTTTCTCTCTCTCTCTCTCTCTCTTCTCTCTCTCTCCTCTCTCTCTCTCTCTCTCTCTCTCTCTCTCTCGTCTCTCTTCTCTTCTCTTCTCTTCTCTTCTCTTCTCTTCTCTTCTCTTCTCCTCCCCACCCACCACCATATTCTCTCTCTAACAAACCGGTTGACGAATACCAGTCAGTGAGGCGACATCATTTAGTGAATCCCGGTACCTACCATGATATATTACACATCTGATAAAGGCCCGTGTGTGTGTGTGTGTGTGTGTGTGCCGGAGTACAGTACATGTGCAAATGTTTAGATGGCCCCATTTGTATCCCTTAATGACCCTGTACAGATCGTGTATGAAAAGTGGGGGAGGCTTCTTATTCCTCCTGACCATGCCACGAAACAAGGTCATTCCATATAGGTGGTGTTTTCGTGGCAATAATTGAAGGACTCAATTTATTTATCTTCAATTTTCTGACTACATCACATACAGGGTCCCTTAAGGTGTTGTTGGTAAATCTGGAGGAGCAAACGATTCCTCCAAACTATTCCAAGCAACAGGACACCATTATTTTTTGTTCATCTGGTCCTGTTTCCTGGCATAGTTTGGAGGAATCAGTAGCCCTCCAATTGACCAACAAGAGATATTTTCCTCCTACCTTTAATGTCTGATGTATGAGTCTCTTGTACCGCCATTACCTTATCTCGGTTTGAGGGACTTTTTTTCTTGTTCATTTCTTTCTCTTATCGACACCCTTTCTGTTCCTCCTCCACTTTCTTTCGCGTTCTCTACCTTTTCGTTTAGTTTCTTTGATTCCTTTTTTTTTTTTTTTTTTTTTTTTTTTTTTTTTTTTTTTCTGTTTCTGTTTCTTCTGTCATTGTTTCACGGGTTTAAGTACTTACCGGTATTCCAGATTTGCTTTCTCTGCATTTCCATTTCCTCTCTTTCCTTCTTCAAATTCTCCCTCACTCCCATTACAGTATAACATTATTGTCTCAGTCGATATTTATTTTTCATTATTGTTCATTATTTATTTTTCATTTTTTTTTTTTAACTAAGGCACTGAGTTTCATATTCTGTGACCATATATCAGAAGGTGATGTTTTTACGAGAGTGAGTACAGATGAAGGACCAATGTTGTAGCATCACTATAGTAAAGGAATCTATAGTCATACGCAAAAGTCGTATTTAAATGATGTCCAGTTCATTTATGATTACCTTGAAAATTATTGCAGTACAGAACACAACGATTAAAGGGATAATACACTTTTTGGTACATCTATAGGAGCGCCGTGAGTCCTGCAAAGTACATACATCAGGAAACAGGACCACATGAACAAAAAAAATAATGGTGGCCTGTTGATTGAAATAGTTTGGAGGATTCAGTTGCTCCAGATACACCAACACTGTATTATAATCCCCCTTACATCAACAATAATCACCAACAGTAAGATTCTAACCTGAGTGGAGAGTTGAGTGACGATATTAATGTTGATAGCATAATATTGATGTTGATAGCATAATATTGATGTTGATAGCATAATATTGATGTTGATAGCATAATATTGATGTTGATAGCATAATATTGATGTTGATAGCATAATATTGATGTTGATAGCATAATATTGATGTTGATAGCATAATATTGATGTTGATAGCATAATATTGATGTTGATAGCATAATATTGATGTTGATAGCATAATATTGATGTTGATAGCATAATATTGATGTTGATAGCATAATATTGATGTTGATAGCATAATATTGATGTTGATAGCATAATATTGATGTTGATAGCATAATATTGATGTTGACAGCATAATATTGATGTTGATAGCATAATATTGATGTTGACAGCATAATATTGATGTTGACAGCATATTGGCAGGACTAATATTTACACCAATGATGATGATGATGATGATGACAAGAGGCCTCTGATAACGTGTTGACATCCATTCATACACGTGGGTCTGGATCTGCATGTGGTTGATGATACCTTTGCCTGCTGCTGTTGATGCCTTATAATGATTCATGTTTGTTTATTAATTAAGGGGACACTTTGTTTTGGAGTATTGGACACCACATATATAGAATAGCAAAAAACACAAGGTGATTGGAACAGTATAGATAAAGTAGTATTATATTATTACCAAACGCAAGGTGATTAAAATAGTATAAATAAATTAGTATTATATTATCACGAAATGCAAGGTGATTGAAACAGTATAGATAAATTAGTAATATATTATTCCAAAACGCAAGGTGATTGGAACAGTATAGATAAATTAGTCTTATATTATCATCAAACCTTGAACTTGATCCGGGGTTATCCAGACCAAGTATCAGGTTGCAGTAGTGAAGGGAGAGGTCAGTGGTGGTGGTAGGTCAGGCAGGAGTCGAACCCTTCAAGATGGTTATTTATCCTGTCATTTATTTCGTCTCTTGGTCCGAGAAGCAGGGGTTAAAAGGCTAATTAAGTACGTGTTGGGTGGTGGTGTGTGCGTGGGAGGAGATAAGACACACACTCACTCACACACACACACACTCTCACTCACACACACTCTCACTCACACATACGCGTACACACTCACTCACACACACTCTCACTTACACACACTCTCACTCACACACACACACACTCACTTACACTCACTCACTCATCCTCACTCACACACACACACTCACTTACTTACGAACACTCACTTACACACACTCCCACTCACACACACTCACTTACACTCACTCTCACTCACACACTCTCACTCACACACACTCTCACTCACACACACACACTCAATGACACCTACACGCACACACTCACTATCACTCACTTACACATACACACACACACACACACACGGAAGGGGGGGGGGCTTGTATTACGTTCGCAAAAAAAAAAAAAATAAAAAAAAAAATAAAAATAATAATAATAATAATAATAATAATAAAGAGAAAATACAAATCTATTCTCTTGGGTCTGATGTGCCTGCAAATTATTGAATCTTCTTAAGGAATATCAACGTGAGTATATATGAGCTCTTCCGTATGTGTATTTGTATGTGTGTGGGTGTGTGTGTGTGTATGTGTAAAGCTAGAGGAGAGAATGTGTATATATGTTCATGTAAGGGCCATAGGGTTTGTATGTATGAATTGCCAGAGGTGTGTATGTTCCATGCTGGGATGACATATGGGGTGCACGTGTGTGTGTGTGTGTGTGTGTGTGTGTGTGTGTGTGTGTGTATCCCGCACAGATGGGTGATGTGAGTATGGTAGTTGTGTGTACATATGGTGTGTATACAATAGGCTGGTGTGTGTACGGGGAGTTACAGAGAACGTGTGTGTGTGTGTGTGAGTGTGTGTGTTTGTTTGAAGGGGGACAATTGCCTGGGAAAGCGGGTGTGTGTACATGTGTGGTGAGGAGAAAGTAGGATTTGTGTGTGTGTGTGTGTGTGTGTGTGTGTGTACTTGACGCTTGTGAAGGTGCTTGTGTATGTAAGGGTGTATGTCTGCGTGTATACATGTGTGTGTGGACGATGGTGTGCATTATGTATGTACGCTGATAAATATCTATGTATGTATGTATATATGTATGTAGATGTTATTTACTTTACAAGATAGCTAGTGAGTGAATGTAAGTGTATTCCTATAAACAATGTGAATATTTTAAAGTCATCCAACCACCTATGCTATTTCTTCCCTTTCTTTCACATAATCTATCTCTCCTTGTTGCTTCCACGTAATTCGTATCCACCAGCCCCCCATCCACCTATCATACAGTCCTCTCCTCACCCTCCCACCACAGACAAAGCATCCACCCATACACACACACACACACACACACACACACACACACACACACTCCATTCACCCTTCCCACCTACACACCCTCCCTACCACAGCTACCCACACACACTCCACATACCCTCCTCACCACAACTCCCCACACACACACACCCTTTCCACCACAACTACCCACACACACACACATACTCCACTCACTCTCCCCACTACAACTACTCCCACACACCCTCCTTACCACAACTATATACCCACACACACACACACACTCCACATACCCTCCTCACCACAACTCCCCACACACACACACCCTTTCCACCACAACAACCCACACCAGTACTCCACCTACCACAACTACCCACACCACACACACACAAAACACCTTCTACAAATTCGGGACAAACAAGGCGTGGGACCCCAACAGGAACCAGGCTAGACCCCCTACAGTTTTATTGGCCCTATGCTTAAAAACAAGTCAATTGGGGAGGATTAGCAGAAGGGAGCCTAGGGAGGGAAAGGAATGAGGGAGGGAGAGGAGTGGGGATGGGAAGGATGGAGAGGAGTGGGGATGGGAAGGAAGAAGAGGAGTGGAGATGGGAGGGAGGAAGAGGAGTGGTGATAGGAAGAAGGGAGAGGAGTGGAGATAGGAGGGAGGAAGAGGAGTGGGTATGGGAGGGAGGAGAGGAGTGGGGATGGGGAGGAGGAAGAGGAGTGGAGATGGGAGGGAGGGAGAGGAATGGGGATGGGAAGGAAGAAGAGGAGTGGAGATGAGAGGGAGGAAGAGAAGTGGTGATAGGAAGAAGGGAGAGGAGTGGAGATAGGAGGGAGGAAGAGGAGTGGGGATGGGAGGGAGGAAGAGGAGTGGGGATGGGAAGGAAGAAGAGGAATGGAGAGAGGAGGGAGTAAGAGTAGTGGAGATAGGAAGGAGGAAGAGGGAAGGACATCTGTAGAGGGAAGGGTACTATAGGAGGGGAAGGGAGGGGTAAAGGGATGCGATATGAGATGGATGGAGATTAGTAAGGAGGGAGAACGGGAAGAGGAGTAAGGACAGGAGAAGGGAAGGGATTAGAAAGGGTGTAGAACGACGACGAAGAGAAAATGGGAAAGAGGGGGAACTCGTCGTAAAGAGATATTTATATATAATTATTATATTCGGAGAAAAATATTATCCAAACAGAGAAGGTTAGGAAAGAGAGATAGAATGAGTTCGTGACAATAGGGATGATGAAAAAATGTTATTGATTAAGAACATAAGGTAAAGGGGGAAAGTGTGTACAATTAAATGTGAAACAGAGAATGATGTGACTGAAGGGAGGTGAAATAATTGAGGGTATAAGAGGTGAGGCAGTAAGGACGACCTAAAGGAAGGAACCTGTCAATATGAACGAAATAGGGAAGAAATTAAGAAGAGATGGAAGAGACGCATGCACCCTGTGTGGAGAAAAGCAAAAAAAAAAAAAAAAAAAAAAAAAAAAAAATGGAGACAGGAAAGGACACACACACACACACACACACACACACACACACACACACACACACACACACACACACACACTCACACACGCATATACACACACACACACACACACACACACACACACACACAGAGTTGGAGTGGAGGAAAAAACAACATCTGTCACTATAACTGTATACCGTGTTGACTTTCCCACTGTTTGTTATTGAGTTCATGCAGTGTCAAAGTCATCAGCAGGGAGACAAGATAAACAACAACAACAGCAGCAGCATCAACACACACACACACACACACAGTCAGTCAGTCAGTCAGTCAGTCAGGTGTCTTTTGTATACCCTCTGTATTCTATGGGTCTATGGGCAGCCTCAGGGGCACCATAAAGCCAAGCCTCCCTGCCTGCCTTCCTTCCTTCTTCCTCAGGCCCTCAGGTTTCTGCAGTTTTCATTTTTCACCATATATATATATATTTTTTTTTTTTTTTCGTGCATCTCTTTCCCTTTTTATTCCTCTCGATTTGGTTATTCGCGCCTTTCCCTTACAGGCACGACTTTTCTTACTCCATTTCGTGTGATAATTTTTTCTTTTTTCTCTCTCACACCCATTTAAAAAGTGAATGATTTAAGATGCGTTAGTGAATTAAAAACTGGCATTAGTATGTGTATATATGAACTGAAAGGGGGTACGGTAGTAGTGCAGAAATTGATAGATAGAAAGATGATTGGATGAGTAGGCAATTGGGTTGAGAAATTAAAAGCAATAATTGTCCGATGAAGATAGTAAATTTAATGAATGAATGGATGGGTAAATTAATGGCTACAAAGGAAAGAGATGAATTGGTGAGTAAAACGTATGAGTCTACATGGATAGGTGGCACAAGGATGGATAGAGGTAAGAAGGGAAAGAAACGTAATAAATAACACCTGGATGAACAAATTGCTTCGGTCAGATGTCGTAGTGAAGTTTCGATTAATATTATGGATGAATGTAAACTCGCCAAGCTATAAATATTGGCATCATATCAGTCGACCTTCATCATATATATATAAATACAAAGAGTGTGTATGTGTATGTGTATGTGTTGTGACGGCATTGCTTCATATTATTATACCTTGTTGTTGTAATATTGATGTAGATGGTCGAGTCAAAACTGTAATCATATAAAAAATAATAATAGTAATAATGTTAGTTTTGTCCATCATACATAACCTTAAACTTATATATACAATACAGTTTATTGATATTAGTATTAAATGGTGCTGATGTTGATATATAGGTGGTGATATTTCTGGTTTTTAGTAGTAGTAGTATTAGAGGTGAACGTTATCATTATCATCATCATCTTCATTAAATTTATCGTCATCGACATCGCATTATGATATATAGTTAGTGTTTATATTATTATTATTATTTATTACCTGATGGGTCGCTTGTTATCCCTGCCTGCCCCCAGAACAATATATTGGTGGTTAACAAGAGTGGCGTCGGACACCTCGTACTAATCTATTAAAACTCATTCAGAGGTGTTCAAGAACGCATCACAACCGCCTTAATCGCCTCCATACATCAGGGCCCGCTGTATGTAAATTGCTTTTGCCGCTCAATTTGATGTAGAGATTGCATTCGGATTAACCCCGATAAATCAACCCAGCCCACTACATCATCTAGCTCTCCCCCGACCACCACCACCACCACTACCACTACTACTACTACTACTGTTACACACGGTAAGAGCTCCCTCCCTCCCTTCCTCCCCTGCAACACTCGCTTCTGATATGCCACTTTAGAGGGAGTGCATGGGAGGAAGAATGGCAGAAGGTGTGTGTGTGGTAGTGGTAGTGGTAGGTAATGGGAGAAGGAGAGATGAATGATGTGTTTGGGAGATGTTATTTATATAGTGTATCTGTACGTATGTACGGTCTGTGTGTATAAGATTGAGTGTGTACAGTGTGAGTGTATAAAATGCAATAATGATAGCGCCATTATTTGTAGATAAACGGAGAGCGTAGAAGATATTTTGCCGATTACTAAACATAATAGATAAATATGACATAAAATACCAAAATGTAGGAATAATTCAACATACAGCTTACCTTAGTCTGAAACTGACAGACAGACATGGACCATGAAACTGACAGATACGAAAACAAACAGATAAAGAAACTTACAGATAGACAGACGCTCTGATGGATCACGAGACAGACAGATAAACAAGATAAAGATAGACAGATAGACAGACAACTCGATAGAAAAACTGACAGGTAAACAAGATAAAGATAGACAGAAAACTCGATAGAGAAACGGACACACAAACAAACAAAATAAAGATAGACAGACAAACAGGTAATTCGATTGAGAAACTGACACAGACAAACAAGAAAGATATAGACAGACAGAAAATTCGATAGAGAAACTGACTCAGACAAACAAACAAGATAGGCAGACAGGTGAGGAGGTGGATCAGCAGACAGAGAGACAGACAACTCGATCGAAAAACTGACACAGGCAAACAAACAAGATAAAGATAGACAGACAGACAGACAGGCGAGCAGATGGATCAAGAGACACAGACAAACAAACAAGATAAAGTTAAACAGACAGACACACAAACAACTCGATAGAGAAACGGACACACAAACAAACAAGATAAACAAACAGACAGAGACAGACAGACAGGCGAGGAGATGGATCAAGACACACAGACAAACAAACAAGATAAAGATAGACAGACACACAAACAAACAAGATAAAGATAAACAGACAGACAGACAGACAGACAGGCGAAGAGATGGATCAAGAGACCGACAGACAAACAAACAAGATAAAGATAAACAGACACACAAAATAAAATAAAAATAGACAGACAGACAGACAGACAGGCGAGGAGATGGATAAGGAGACCGACAGACAAACAAACAAAATAAAAATAGACAGACAGACAAATAGACAGGCGAGGAGATGGACCAGGAGACCGACAGACAGCAGAATGATACGTGCAGCAGCAGGTGTTGAACGCTGTGAACATAGAGGTGTACCATGAAAGGCTTTGGTGGGAAGGTTCTCGCAGTTTCAGGGTCTCGGGTTTCTCTTAAATTATTAGAAGCAGAAGGCTGGAGGCTCATTCGTCATACGTCAGTCGGCCCGCGCTTCTGTGTGTGTGTGTGTGTGCGTGCATGTATGGCTGTCTGTGTGTGTGTGTGCGTGCATGTATGGCTGTCTCTGTGTCTATCTGTCTGTGCCTTTGTGTATAATAATTGGTGTATAAATGTGTCTTTGTATACGAGTGAGTATTTGTGTGTCTGTCTGTGTCATTGTTTTGGTTGGTGTATAAAAAAATGTGTCTTTGTATACGAGTATTTGTGTGTCTGTCTCTGTCATTGTTATACGTGTTTGTTTTAGTTTTCGCACTTGTTTGTTAGTGTGTTTGGATATATCCCCTTCAATCTGTATATTGCACGATAAGATTTCCTTGAGGTATCTTTTTGCAATAGTATCGCCTGAACCTCTGATATTGCCTTTAGGGATATATTGAAAAACATCATGACTTTAATCTTTCTTTATGATGGTAGGAGTCATGCAGGAAACACATTAAAAAAAATTTGTTGTTACACATGCTTTGGTTTTGTTAATAATGTTGGGTTCGATCCAGATATTACCTTACTTTGTGTTTTTAGAGGTAATCGTGAGTTGTTTAGTTAATCTAATCGTTATGGTTTTTTTTACAAATGCATTCTTGTGGAAGGAAGGCTGATGGGAGGGAGTAGAAAGATATAGTATTAGTATAGCCATAGGACTGTTCTTAGATGGGATAGAAGGGAAGGAGAAGGGGAAAGGAGGGGAGGGGGGAGATCAGGAGGAAGGATAGGAGAAGGGGAAAGGAGGGAGATCAGGAGGAAGGATAGGAGAATGGGAAAGGAGGGGAGGGGGGAGATCAGGAGGAAGGATAGGAGGGGAGGGGGGAGATCAGGAGGAAGGATGGGAAATGGATAGAATAGAAAGGTAATGGTATAGTATCCATAAGGTTGGGCTTGGATGGGACGGGACGGTGGACAAGAGGAGAGAAGGCCGTCCGTATAGAAGCCAAACTAGCCAGACGGGTTTGATTGAAACTTGACCATCCATCCGTCATCAGGAGCCGGACCGGATAACCAACACGGTCAGCACTTCGATAATTAGGCATCAGTATGGATTTAATGGCCTGGGGGGAAGGCTGGGCTGGATACGCATTCTTCATCTCTCCCCTTGACAATAGAGACGGAGAGATAAAATGGATGAGAAAGGGAGGGAGGTGAAAAAAAACTATGGGATGCATCAAGTTATGGGGATGAGGAATAGATAAGAAACGGAAAGGGGAAGGGAATGGAGGGATAGGATGGTTGAGGTGGTGATGGGAGAGCAAGTTAGGGGAAAGGCATAGGTTAAGGAGAGTGCTACAGATTTGGGAGAGAGGGGAGGATCAAGAGAAGATATGAGTAATAATTGTGGAGAGAGAGAGAGGTTGATGCAAGAAGGAAGGGAGAGCATTCTTGGAATGAGACGAAAGTTCAAGTAAACGAAAAGAGGGGAAAAAAAAAAAAAAAAATTGTGGTCTCATCAGGATTGTGTTGTTTTGACACCTGACCTGTGAGTCTGGACGTGGTCTGTTTGTCATCGGCGAGTGTCTGGGGTTGTCGTGATGGTATCTGACCGGGCTGGCATGGAGGTGGACTGGAGTAATGGTAGGAGGAGGATTATATAGACACTATAGGGGGGAGAAGATGGCATAGAGAGGGAAAAGAGGGTGGATGCTGAATAGGAAGTGGATTCCGTTCGGGAGATGATTAAAGAGGAAAATTAAAAGGGGTAGTTATACAGAGGGAGACCTTCTATTTATTGCTTCCTTGGAAAATTAAACTGAGACGAGGGAAAAGCATAGTTAATGAATAAAGTAAGAGTGTAAACGAGGAAGAGATCGCGAGTAGGAGGTGGTGGTAAAAGAAGGGTGAAAGTAGGAACTAGAGTTGTATGGTGTAGGCTGTAGTCCAACAAGATACCTCCCAGGGTCAATCATTAATCACTCCTGATACCGATTCCTAGATTACATATTTCGAGAGGGGCAACCTTAGAGTGGATGATTAGTGTGTTAAGATTATGAATATCGACACAGTTTTGTCCACATGGTTTGAAATTTCAGAGTTAGACAGACTAAAGGTACTACTAGTCAGTGAGGTAAATGCTCTTATAGACCTTTATAAAATGTGCCGAGCAGATATTCAATTTTTTTTTAGGCGGATACGTGGTGATTAAATTCTCGCGGATGAATTTATACTATATGTAGGACAATATCAGGTGAAATTCAGACTTTTGAATGTACTCGTTATCAGAATGCAAACTATAATATTAACCTGCACTTTTTCTTTCATCTATATAGAGCTTATAGGTCCCTATTCTTGAGGAAAGTTAGCACAGTTTTTATAATATTTTGTAAGGAATTGGTGGTATTACTAAATTTTATTATCTTTTATTCCAGGATGTACGACTATCAACTGGTAATTACTGTCCCGTATGTCTAGATAGATGGAGACTGGTAAATGTAATAAGTTTCTTCGAAGGCAACAGAAGAACGATCATGTAGCCAGAGCCAACGAACCCATCTTGTCTTCCAAGGAATGAGAAATAGTAAGACAGACAGGAGTACATTATAATAAGTTTTTGTATACTATTATGTCTAATACGAATAGATATTCTCTACTATAGATTATTAAATTAATAGTATTCTCTACTTTGGATTTATAAATCCATATATTTTACAATATTCTACATTTTTCTAAATATAGTATACATTTCTATTACAGGCCAAATAATACTATTAATACATACTAATTAGGTCTCATTTTCCACGATACACGTGGTTAAATTTACTTCAAAGAGTCTCCGGATCATCCATATCAAATCCCACTAAAAACAAATAAATTTTTATTCGGGGATATTTATATTATATTAAACGCTTCACCACCCCTTACTAGTTACAAAGCGTGTTGTACAGTCGGCGGCAGGCAGAAGTCCTGTCGCTTCACCGAGACGTGCAGTGTTCATGGAGTCCAGAAATACCGCGTTTTCTACACCTAACTTTGAGTCAATGAACATCGCGTGCCTAGTTGAAGCAAGTGAGGCGATAGGACTTTTGCCGCCGACTGTACAGTGTTGACTACCGTGATGACCCGCCAGTACACCAAAAGACCCTACCAATTCACAAGAAAAAAAATAATAAACATTTCCCCTTAAGGCCCTGTCAACATGTACTATCAAAGACAAAAATCGTGTCGTTAAATTTGGTGCAAACATATGGTAAAGCGCTAACCATACTGGGCAAGGCATTATTGTGGTGGCGATTTCATTATGTTTCAAGAGTTACATTAAATCATCGGACAGGATACCGACACTACTTTTTTCTTCGATAGTAGTACAGATAAGTTTCTGTAGCATCGTATGGGAGATTTGTTAGCTCTTCTCTCCTCCATTAGGTTAGGTTCAATTCACTTAAACACACTCGTTCATATTTTTATTTTATTCACATCTTTACTATTCTATTTTCCAAACAAACTCAACAGTCTAAATAATACTCGTATCCTTTTAGAGTATTTCTCACGAGAAGGTCACTTCCCTTTATTTTATACTCCTAAGAGTCTCCGGACACCAACCAGTGCTATTCCCGTTCAAAAATTTTATTAAAAAAAAAATAAAAGAAAATTGGAAATTCGTATTCGGGCATATCAAAGTAACGATATGCTACTTTAATGCAACATTGGAGATCACTCATGCCGCCCCCTTAGGAAACCCTGGCCCCCCCAAAACGGGGGGCCGCAAAGGGTTCCTTCGGAAAATGGCAGAGTGTACTTCCCCCTTGGCCCCCACACCAAGGGGGAAGGGGGTCACATCTTCCAAAGACTGTACCACACACATCAATACATCAGCCTACACACTGAAAGGCTCACACCTCACCTACTGCTTTGTGTGTGTGTGTGTGTGTGTGTGTATAGAGGAATGGTTACAATCTTCAGGAGAGTGGAGCCCCGCGCCAGTACACATGTCCGCACAACGCTGGACCAACCAATCCAATAGGACTGGGAGTGTGTACTGGCGCATTGGACCACTTTCTTCACCTGCAATGAAAAACAAAGTCATTACTATGTGAATTACACAAACACACTTATACAAAAATTTGTTCCTTACATTCGAGCCCTCCATTCATATTTTGAATACTTTAATAATTCTCGCCTCCCATACATTATATTCAAATAAACATTGATTTTCTTTACGCTATTTCAATTCCCTTCCCGATAACTAACCATTTCTTTTCCAGAAATTCATGTATTAGGCTTCGTTTTACCTTCATATTCAAAATTACGTTAATTTTATATCCTATATTAAGGTTCATTACCATTTTTCGGTAACACTATAATTCATTCTCGAGTCCCCTTGCATTTCTTTCCATATCACGACTTCATTATCCTCAATATTAATACTTAATTGTTCATTATATTGAACTATATCAAATTCCAGTTCTTGCATAAAGACAAACTTATACCTTATTTATTCAAGAAACTTACTATTAAGGGGATATTTTCTTGGTAAATTGGAAGACTACTCATCCCTCTAACTGTACCAGAAAACAGACTCCCTCAATGGTACTAATAGGGGATCTGTTTCATGGTATAGTTTGTAGGAATAGAAGATCTACCAATTCACCAACAAAACAATCTCCTCTTAGCCATGTCAACATGTACTACAGATCTGTTTCTGCATGTAGCATCGTATGGAAGAATCGTTAACCCTTCTCTCCTCCATCAGGTTAAGTTCTTCCTTATGGATCTACTGCACTATCAACTAAATTATTTCTATATCACTCACCTCAGTGCTTCAACGCAAGGCCTCGTGAACCCGAACTAACACTTATTCTACATTCTCACTAATTCATAGTTATATTTATTTCCTCTAAATCATATGCATTTCCAAAACTTAAATAATTTATTGTGGATTTCATTCTCATTAAACTTATATATTCATCAGACAAATCCACAATTACTCAGCAATAAATTAACTATTCTATTTTATTCCAATTCCTTAAACACAGACTAGTTATATTTGATTCAATATCTCTACAAACTCACTAACGGTCTACTTACTTGTATCCATGAGACTGATCAAGGTAGGTTCGTAGGGAGCAACAATATAATCACCAGAGTAATGGCTGCAACTAGTACTGGTCCAGGAGAGTAATCGTCACTGCATTTCCCAAGACTTCAGTACCCACACAGCTATAAAGGGGAGATTTTATTATTAATACAATATCTGACCTCGAAAATGACTGTTCTAGTACACCCATTCACACTTCAAACATTCCCTGGGGTAGGAGGGAACGAATAACTTCCCACTAGCCCTGCTTGTCGAAAACTAGATCTTATTTTGATTAACCAAGAGAGTTTAGTACAGTCTTTGGATAGGATATACTTTAGGAAAGCTACCACTGTACAAGAATATTTCAAATAAAGGGTAGCGATAGACTTACAGAAAATCTATTAACTGTGCCAATTTTTCGTTTAGCAAACCTCGAGGTATTGAGGCAACATCAGAGGGTAATTTCAGACAATGAGTGGAGCATTGAAGGTATGTCCCCAGGGGAGCAGGAGTTACCAGAGGATTAGTCAGGAAGGCGAAATCCAGGTGATGCCACGGAAATGGATCAGTTAAATTCAGTTTACCGATATATTACACGGAGGAAAACGGTTGTATACCAAATAGACAATTTAGGAAAAGTAACAACGATGCCAGATGGTTCAATTATAGAGCAAGATACCTCATTGGCCAGAAAAGAGGTTATTGTTATTTAAATAAGGTTAAAAGGAGAACAGCATTTAAGAAGCCAACTAAGGGATATCAAGAGCAACATTAAGAGGGAAATTAAAATGAAAGAAAGAGATAAAAATGGCCGAGAGTCTAAGGTAAACCCGAAGTGTTTTTGCCAGACATACCAGAAAAAAAAAGACCAAGAAAAATGTAGGACAATTTAAATCAACAAAGGGACAAATAACTAGCGGAGAGAAACAAATATGCCACATGTTCTGTGAAGGTTTTACATCCGTATTAACTGCAGAAATGCCATCAGCACAAACTGTCTATAGTGCTAGCAACTACAATATCCTAATAGATGTGGATATCTACAGAAATTACGTATTAGAAGGGATAAAGACTTAACCCTGGAACACGTATGTGGGGTGACAGTGAACCCCACCAAAAAAAAAAAAAAATAAATAAAAGGTAACTGACGTGCGTACCACTAGCAACCAGCCCCTTCATGTTATTACAAGTAGTTTCTCGACAGTTCCATACAAAGATAATTCATTATATATTTTTCATTACATAGTGAACCTTTCACAGGCTTTAGTGTTCACATTACTTTGTGATCATAGATGGATTGGGTGAGAAAGGAAACCGAAAGATCATACATATATTTAAGGTGTTAGATGCTTCATAATTATGTGTCCGAGTTGAATACAGTTGAGCTTTTCTCAACATGTTGGTCGATTCAGGGAATACATAAGTTAATATTCTGATATTTTACAGATTACCTTGCACCTTGATTATGTAATTTACAATACCCTATTTACACAAGATGACTTAATTAATAGTAATGAGTTTAGGCCATGACGCTATGATGCTAATAAAAACCTAAATCTGGAAGTGAACCTGGCTTCGCGAGTACCACAACTGTGCATGCCAATTAATGTGTGTGGAGAGAGATGACTTCCAAGGCATTCGCGACTTTAACTTAGAATATATTAATTTTGTTGGCATCCTCGCTCAATCCGTCTAAAACCGCTTAGTAATGTCAAAACTGAAGTGTGTGAAAGTTAAATAGGTAATGATTAAATAATTACCTCGGTCGGAGCTGTAAAATTTCATGGTAAAATATCAACAGTCGTGACAACTACCAATGTTCACAATGCTCGTAAAATGATGGAATTTGTTATAATTGACAAAATAAAATCATCGTCACGATTAACTTGCAGGGACCAAGCTATGGAAATTTATGAGGCATTATTTCGATGAGTTATGTTCTAGAAACATGGTGACGTTCTCAAACTCCACATTCAATATAATTTACTTGTGTAGTAACCATCATTAACTTTATGATGCAGAACATGAAATAAATTAACGCCATACGATGCGCTACTGATGGTTGGCTTATACTAAACATTCATAAAGACATTTGGCCGAGACTATAGCTACTAACTTACGAAACAGTATTTCTTTTAACGTTTGAGTGCCGAGTATACTGATAAACTCTACAAAGGACTTTCCTAACCACCAAAATGTCATGTTTTGTAATGCAACAGCTTTATATAGTTGACGTATAATTTAGTACAGCATTATTGCTTACAGTCCCCTCGCTAACTTGCCTCCGTGAAACACCACACCATTCCCATGCCTATATACACCCCTCCATTACCATCCCCACGATTTGCTCTGGCATGTGTTTCAGATATGAGAGTCGAAACTGGAGGTTCACACCTTGTTGGGTACAAACATTGACAACGCTGGAGTGATGAACGTGGCAGTGGAGGAGACTGTATGTATGTATAGCCTATAAAGAAAATAATTACGAGAATGTGATAGCAAATCGAGGTATAAGAGATAAGGATATTATACATCTGGACATGGGGGACGGGGTTCAGTATTACCAAGTGAATTCCGAGTGACGAAAATCAGGTGTGTAAGAATACTTATGGCCAATAGTACCAAGTGCTGAAAAATTAACACTTACCCATAGAAATCAGGCCTCGGGGAATTTACTAAAGACGAACGGGGAGACAAGTATACTTCAGTCCTCTCCAGTTAACTAGTCCACAGAGAAAAGTCCATTATGTCCACCACTCACGATAGAGATAATGTAACCCACAACGATACTCCAACAAGATTAGAAATAAATCCACTCCATTCCAAAACCATGTTAACCAAGTGGTACTACATCTTTTTCTAGTCACTGTACCCAATTTTATGAAGAACTCTTTAACAAGGTTCATATCACTTTATGAACAGCTGCTCATATCACTTTATGAAAACCTGTTTAAAAAGGCGTAAAACACTTTATAAAAAGGGCACACTACTATGGCTTCTATCACTTCATGAACAGCACTTTACAGTACAGAGGCTCAACATGAACCATCACAAGTCACCAGTTTTGAATAGACACTCGACCCTGTACAGCAACAATCAAATATCCACAGACACTTTCATTCTTTCGTAGTAAATATCTTGGTAGTAAAGAACACGTGAGGGTTGGGTTGACGTAAGGTGTTGTATGATTATATTTGCACGATGGAAAGTGTTGGTGGTTATTTGATTGTGGCTGTACATGGGGATTCAAGGTTACGTCCCATATACTCGTTCTAGCAGGAATGATTCATTGCAAACAAATGTGGTCTCACTTATTTTACCAGGACAGTAACAGGAGTACGTGAAACGAAGATCACTGGTTCAAGGTCACTCAGCGAAAGTTTCGTAACTTCCGCACGCAATTATACCAACAAGGGGTTTAAGATATTCCATATTCTAAAGATTTGTAACCGAAGTCTAGTATGTATACACAACTATGTCGGATCAACCAACACATCTTTAACCAAAATTTGATTAAACATAATTTCAATTTTCCAGCAACCACAAGCAAGGTAAGTCTATCCCAATGAAAGTAACACGTTATTATCTTTAAAGTGTAATAAACACTCATTACAAAACACAAACAATGAACGCATCGAATATTCAGGAATATTTCAATATTAACGAACACAAAACAAACGATACGAGTAAAGCCTGGAGAACCTCACACGTCCACCACCAATAATACACTGACCACCTGCTGCCAATCCACTTCCATCGTCACCTCGGTTCCCTCGATTTTTTACTTGCTATGAAAAGAAGTCCAGGACAAACCTCGCTTTGAATTCGTCTAGTGGAGCTTCAAATCAGGTTCGAAAAATCACCTAGTCACTTGAGAATTTATATTACGCGCATTTTTTGGCTTATATATTTTCGAGCATTTTTTTTTTCCTCATATATTTTCGAGCATAAAAATTGAACACTTATATAGATATCACTGAAATCGTCCCGTACACTCGTGATACGTAATTCCTGACCATTGACGAACGACAAGCACCACACATACCCTCCATTCGAACTCAGCCTCTATAGGTGTACTGGGTCGGGAAATACCAGGCGATTCAATGCTTTCTGCTCCTCACACTCTGGTCAGAAATTATGTATCACGAGTGTACACCCACCACATACAATCCTTAATTAAGTCCCATTAACGACGCAGGGACTCCACTGTGACACATGGAATTAAACCAGCTGCTGTAAAACAAAATAACTTTAATAGTAATTATTTAATAACAGCACACCCATTGTGTCTGAACCCGATCACTCTATAGAAATGCCTTAGTTTTACAAATAATTTTCCTCATAACAATCCCTTGAATATGAATAATAATAATTTATGAACTCCTTAACGTGATTACTACATTAGAAAAAAATTTGATGAGTAAATAGTAAAATATGAGATACACAGGAAAGCGAGTATAGAATTAGTTAATGTTTCCTTGAATGTGTATTATTATTATCTGGGGTGAAGGGATAAAACTGTTGAATGACTTGTTTGGCTGTTTGTGGTGTGAGTGGTTTGCCCATAAAGACTAACACACTTCAAGACGGAGAAAATGTTTTATTCCATACCTTCTGTCACTTTACTCATCTTATTCAATCAGGTGTTATATGGAAAACTAATCTCTTTGATCCATGTAATTATCAATCGGTATGATTTTGTTTATTGTAAAGAGCTATCGTGTCTAGTCCAGATTAACCATATCTCCAATATAACCTCAATCATTAACAAATGCATTAAAAGAAATTTACCAATATTCAACCCTACTTGCCTCGGGACCTTCCTGTGTTCAGGAACCTTACTGGTTCATTTGAAACTTTACAAATCTTGGCTGTAGGTTTAGTGTCCAATTATATAAAACTACTGCTTCTTTCCTTCCTGCCTGACAATTACGACTTGCTTAAAGGAAATAAATTCACTTACTTGTAACGGTAAATCATTACTACATAATCTGTTATCAGTAGTTTTACATTTGGAAAACAAAATGATATAATTAACATTAAATATATCTTTAACTCTTTAACAGGTTTGGAACCAAGCCAAGATAGTGACGTGTATAAATAAGGTGTCGTCATCTCGTGGGGCAGAGGAGAAGCTACGGTACCAACATCACCACGAAGCTCCACTGTCTCATCTAGTGCGACACCCAATAATCTCGGGGCCTCGCAAGAGTCACGGGCTACTGACAGCCTACAGTCCCGAGGTTGACGTATAAAAAATAAATAAATAAATAAAAATAGATGGATGATTCACTCTCCCAATGAAGCTCTATGAAGGAACACCACGTTACTGAGTACATCAACGTGACCCACTTACTTACTCACTCCCTTGGGTTACGACTCAGGTTAATGAAGATACCAATAACCACTAACTACTCATCATCCACGAACGACGCCACTTCCACCACCTGTATCTACCCATCATCCACAAACTACCCCACCATCCACTACCTACTCATCATCCACACACTACCCCACCATCCACTACCTACTCATCATCCACAAACTACCCCACCATCCACTACCTACTCATCATCCACAAACTACCCCACCATCCACTACCTACTCATCATCCACAAACTACCCCACCATCCACTACTTACTCATCATCCACAAACTACCCCACCATCCACTACCTACTCATCATCCACAAACTACCCCACCATCCACTACCTACTCATCATCCACAAACTACCCCACCATCCACTACCTACTCATCATCCACAAACTACCCCACCATCCACTACTTACTCATCATCCACAAACTACCCCACCATCCACCCCACCATCCACTACCTACTCATCATCCACAAACTACCCCACCATCCACTACCTACTCATCATCCACAAACTACCCCACCATCCACTACTTACTCATCATCCACAAACTACCCCACCATCCACTACCTACTCATCATCCACAAACTACCCCACCATCCACTACCTACTCATCATCCACAAACTACCCCACCATCCACTACCTACCACCTGTATCTAATCTTCATGTGTGGGGAAGACATTCAGGATATTTTATGCTAATAAGGAGGAGTGACTAGGAGACTATAGCTGTCACCTATTTTTACTGACATTTCGGAATTATATATTTATTGTACGGTGCAAAATCTACACACTATAACAAAGGCATAAAGTCGTATATATTATTGTTAAAGGAAATAAACACTTACTTTCCTCTTACTATCCTTTTGTACAAGCACCAAAATTTACGAGAACATAATATATTTTGTAGGATAATTTGGAGTAGTCAGTAGCTTATCAATTTGCTGACAACATAAATTAACTCTCTAATAAGAAACTTCAGTTCAAGCCTGAAGTGGAGTAACTTAAGGGGGTAATTCACTTTTGTTACATTGGAGTGCCTTGATTCCTCCAAAGTATGCCAGGAAACAGGACCAGATGAACAAAAATAATGGTGTTTTGTTGCTTGGAGTAGTTTGGAGGAATCATTTGCTCCAGATTAACCAACACTGTACTTCCCCCTTAAGGACTCACTCACTGTATAATTGTGACATAAATCACTAACACCTATTTATTCGTGTATATTTTTTGTGACTTGTTTTCTATATGCGAGTTAAGGGGGAAGTTTTGTGATGGTAAATCTGGAGCAACTGAATCCTCCAAACTATTCCAAGCAACAGAACACCATTATTTTTGTTCATTTGGTCCTGTTTCCTGGCATACTTTGGAGGAATCATGGCACTCCAATCTAACAAAAAAGAATTACCACCTTAAGGGGAGATTCTTTTATTGATGAATTGGAAGGCTACTGATTCCTCCTAACTATACACCAGAAAACAAAAGCCCTCAATGGTACTAATAGGGGATCTGTTTCGTGGCATAGTTTGGAGGAATCACAATCATGCAGTCCTTCCAGTTCACAAACAAAAGAATATCTCCTATAAGCCATGTGGACGGGGCCTATAGAAACCTTAAAAAAGAAAACAGGGAAAGAAGAAAGCTGGTGGAAGAAGAGCAAGAGTGCATGTGATAAGAATGAAGATCAAAGTAAAGGAAAAAATAGCAGGAATGGAAAGTAACAGAAAGGGAAGGTATGGGGATGATAATAATAAAGGAACAAGGAAGAGGAATTATGATAAAAAAAAAAAAAAATAGAAGCAGAATGAGGGATGATGATAAAAAATAGAAACAGAATGAGGGATGATAGAAAAGAAGCAGAATGAGGAATGATGATAAAAAATAGAAGCAGAATGAGGGATGATGATAAAAAATAGAAACAGAATGAGGGATGATAGAAAAATAGAAGCAGAATGAGGGATGATGATAGAAAAGAAGCAGAATGAGGGATGATGATAAAAAAAATAGAAGCAGAATGAGGAATGATGAGACACAAGTGAAAAGAGAGGCTGGTGAGAGGAAAGGGGAGGTAGGGACGGTGGTAAGAAGAGAGGTAGGGATGGGGGGGGGGCAAGAGAGTGAGGGGGACGGGGGGGCAAGAGAGTGAGGGGGACGGCGACCCCTTCTCTGATGGATTATCGAGCCCAAACTTCAATCTAGCGGTGTAAACATATCCATCTAAGTCTGGAGGAACAGAGAGGTCGCCAGTGCTCCCAGGATTTATGAATTTCCCTTGATTTATTACTTCTTGGGGAGGAGGAGGTAGGTAGGTAGGTAAGGAGGCAGAGGGGAGCAAGAGAAAAATCTATGGGGTACTCTACTATTTTCTCTTGGTTCTGTCTCTCGGTTATTTTTTTTTTTTTTTATTTCATGTTATTTTGTTTATTTATTTTTTTTTACTTCTGTCCGGGAGAATTTTTATCAATTTTTCTTCGGTTATTATGTGAGCTTAATGCCTTCCTTAAGTTCCTTCATTAATGTATTTCTTGCAAGCTGTCATAAATGTGTAGCAGAGATTAAATTATAACAATGCTTTTTCAAATGATTTATGAAAATATTTTCTTGCATCCTGGAAATTGTGATATAAATAAGGTAGGTCAGTTGTCTCACTTACATGAACCTTACTTCTTCCCTTCACCACAGTAACTCCTCCAGCGCTCAAAGTCCTCCTTCCTTACCAACATTTCCGTTTCCCCTTTCCTGTCCCTTAAATCTCTCTAAATCCTTCACTTGCCCTTCCCTCTCTAATCATAACCTTTCCTACCTGACAGTCTCTCAACAACCTCCCTGTCTTATAACTAGTGAGGATAGCAAGGAGGGCAAAGAGATAAAATTAAAGAGGTGAGGAGATGAATGGTTGTGTATACCCAGGTTACGGTTTATCAAGATAGCAAGAATTAACACCACATCCATATGCAAATAACAAAATGACAAGTTCGTTCGTATATTGAGGAAGGTTTCGTTCGGCCCAGTTTTCCCTCTCAGCGTGTAGGATTTCCCCAACATGCTCATTATTTTATGCTATTTGATTCTTTTACTTGCCTTCAGTGTTTGTTATAATGATTTTCTACCTTCCTTAATTAAGACTAGTATATAATTATAGACAATCCCTCTTCCCTTTCACTTATTTTGATTTGGTTCTCGTCTCGATCACCTGTTTTATTTTTCTTTAGCTCTGTCTTTTCGTATTTGTCAAAGGATATATTATTGTTATTATCCCCTCCCACATCTCCTCTCAGTCCATGCACCTTCCTTCCATCCTTCCTCCTCCTCCTCCTCCTTTTACTTCCCCTCTTTCTCCTCCTCCTTTCTTCCTTCCTTCTCCTCCTCCTTCTACTTCCCCTCTTTCTCCCTTCCCTCCTTCTCCTTCTCCTTCTACTTCCCCTCCTTCTACTTCTATTTCCCCTCCTCCTACTCCTCCTCCTTTCCCCCCCTCCTCCTACTCCTTCTCCTTCTCCTTCTACTTCCCTTCCTTCCTTTCCCTCCTCCTTCTCCTCCTCCTTCTCTACTTCCCCTCCCCGTCGACTCTTGCCTCCTCCTCCTCCTTCCTTCCTTCCTCACCGTGGCTGCAGCAGACGCCTATATTGGGCTTCAGAGATTAATGGTGAGGATGATGATGGAAAATGGTGTAGACTATGATCAGGTTTGTGTGTGTGTGTGTGTTGTGTGTGTGTGTGTTGTGTGTGTGTAAATGTGTGTGTGTGTGTGTGTGTGTGTGTGTGTGTGTGTGTGTGTGATGTGTGTGTGTGTGTGTGTGTGTGTGTGTGTGTGTGTGTGTGTGTGTGTGTTGTTTGTGTGTGTGTGTGTGTGTGTGTGTTCATTCTTGCCTCCCTTCTTCCTTACCTTTCCTGCTCCTTCTTTCCCTCCCTCTCTCTACCAATATATCTCTTCTCACCACTCTCTCTCTCTCTCTATCTTCTCTCACCACTCTCTCTCTGTGGTTTCTCTCACACCTATCTCCTCTCACCCTTCCCTCCCTATCTCCTCTCACCACTCTCTCCCTGCCTTCCCTCATGTACCCCTATCCCCTCTCCACCACTCTCTCATCCCTATCCCCTCTCACCACTCTCTCCCTCTCCCCCCACTCAGCACCTCATAACGAGTGGCTTCATTGGGGAGTTCTCTGTCTACTCGTCAGTCTCGTGTCGTTCTAACCAAATGAGTTATGGAATTCCAGTGAGCAATAATTTCAAGGGAGTCTGTCTGAGAGGGGAGGAAGACAGATGAGGAGGTGCTCACTTCTTTTTCCCCTCTCTCTCTCTCTCTCTCTCTCTCTCTCTCTCTCTCTCTCTCTCTCTCTCTCTCTCTCTCTCTCTCCTCTTCTTTTTCTCCCTTTTCTCCCTCACTTCCTCTCTCTCCTTCTTTTTCCCCCTTTTCTTTCTCTCTCCCTCACCACCTCTCTCTCCTCTTCTTTTTCCCCCTTTTCTCCCTCACTTTCTCTCTTCTTCTTTTTCTCACCTTTTCTTCCTCCCTCACCACCTCTCTCTCCTCTTCTTTTTCTCATTTCCTTCCCTCACTTCCTCTCTTTTCGTCTTTCTCTCCCTCACTTTCTCTCTTCTTTTTCTCATTTCCCTACCTCACTTCCTTTCTTTTTCTTCCTCTTTCTCTCCTTCTTCCTCTTTCTCTCCCTCACTTCCTCTCCTCTTCTTCCCCTTTTTCTCCCTCGCATCCTCTCCTTTTTTTCCCCTTTCTCTCTCTCGCCTCCTCTCTTCTTGTTCCCCTTTCTCTCTTTCACCTCCAATTTCTATCTCCCTCACCCTTCTTCCTTTTTCTTCACCTTCCTCTTCCCCCTGATTTTATTCTTTCTTTCGTTTTCTCAATTTCTTTCCCTCCTTCACAACCAAACACCTACACACCTACCTCTCCTCTTCCAACTTCACCTCCCTCCCTCACAAACAAACAACCAAACACACACCTACCTATCCTCTTCCCAACTTCTCCCTCCCTCACAAACAAACAAACACACACCTACGTCTCCTCTTCCCAACATCTCCTCCCTCCCTGACAAACAAACACCTACACACCTACCTCTCCTCTTCCCAACATCTCCTCTCTGTTTCACTCGTGTCTCTCTACTGATATAATGATCCCTCGTGATAATATCTCCTCCCTTGCTTAGCCTAACTCCCCGTCTGTTGTGTCACATTGTGGTTTGTTATCCTCGTGTTGTGATCCCCAGCACTGCTCTCCCTTGTTGTCTATAACCTCTGTGTGTTTATGGATGTGTGTGCGCTTTGTCTCTATTCTGCACACACACACACACACACACACACATACACATACACACACACATACACAGAGGCCAACGAACCTCCATACTTTATACATTTTTGGTCAGCTTCCTAACTCCACACCACACCCTATCCTCAACCCCACCACACCACACCCTGTCCCATCCCTATCATTTCTTCCTACAATCCTTTCCTCTCTCTTTAATCCTCGTATTTTCTATTTATTTCCTTTTCTCTTCATTCCTCATTTCCCGTCTTTCTTGTTCACCTCCTTTCCACTTATTCTTCTCGTCTCCACTCTGACCCTTACCTCCTTTTCCCTCCTCTCTTTTCTCTCATTCCTTCTAATTCTTCAGTTTAGCTATACCCACATTTTTCCTCTTCATTCCTTTACATCATTACATCATGTTCTATCTCTGTTTCTACTATTAATGTTTCTCCTTTTTTCATCTTTCCCTCCTCCCTTTTCCAATCCCCCCCCACACACATAAATACACCTACCGCCTCTCTCTCTCTCTCTCTCTCTCTCTCTCTCTCTCTCTCTCTCTCTCTCTCTCCTCCTTTTCCAATCCCCTCCCCCCCACACACATATACCTACCTACTGCCTCTCTCTCTCTCTCTCTCTCTCTCTCTCTCTCTCTCTCTCTCTCCCACACACACATATACCTACCTACCGCCTCTCTCTCTCTCTCTCTCTCTCTCTCTCTCTCTCTCTCTCTCTCTCTCTCTCTCTCTCTCTTCTTTTCCAACCCCCTCCCCCACACACATATACATACCTACCGCCTCTCTCTCACTCTCTCTCTCTCTCTCTCTCTCTCTCTCTCCTTTTCCAACCCCCTCCCCCACACACATATACATACCTACCGCCTCTCTCTCTCTCTCTCTCTCTCTCTCTCTCTCTCTCTCTCTCTCTCTCTCTCTCTCTCATTTTCCAACCCCCTCCCCCAAACACATATACATACCTACCGCCTCTCTCTCTCTCTCTCTCTCTCTCTCTCTCTCTCTCTCTCTCTCTCTCTCTCTCTCTCTCTCTCTCCTTTTCCAACCCCCTCCCCCACACACATATACATACCTCCCGTCTCTCTCTCTCTCTCTCTCTCTCTCTCTCTCTCTCTCTCTCTCTCTCCTGTTTTCATCTTTCCCTCCTCCTCCTTTTCCAACCCCCTCCCCCACACACATATACATACCTACCGCCTCTCTCTCTCTCTCTCTCTCTCTCTCTCTCTCTCTCTCTCTCTCCATTCAACTCATAGTGGGCTTGGCAGAGTGGTGTAACCCTCGTAGCCTCCCCAGCGTTGACAGGCATGCATAACAAACGACCATACGAGCTCATTTGACAACGTCGTCACTCGGGGGCGGTGGCTGGCAGACCCGCACCGCTAATGACCCCGAGGCTGAAGGGGCAGGCAACAAGAGGAGTGGTGGTGGTGGTGGGGGGAGAGAGGGGGCGATTTCTTATATTGGATTCACCACCAAACGAAATTTCTATATAGGGTTATGATTGTATAGAGTAGACCCAAACTCAACCCAACCCAACCTAACTCAACTCAACCTAACCTAACACTAAACAACTCAACCCAACCCAACCCAACCCAACTCAACTCAACCTAACCTAACACAAAACAACTCAACCCAACCCAACCCAACTCAACTCAACCTAACTTAACACAAAACAACTCAACCCAACTCAACCCAACTCAACTCAACCTAACCTAATACAAATAACTCAACCCAATTCAACCCAACCCAACCCAGCCCAAACCAATCCCAACTCGACTCAACCCAACTCAACCCAACCCAAACCCATCCCAACTCAACTCAACCCAACTCAACCCAACCTAACACAAAACAACCCAACCCAATTCAACCCAACTCAACCCAACCCAAACCCAACCCAACTCAACCCAACCCAAACCCATCCCAACTCAACCCAACTCAACCCAACCTAACTCAACCTAACCATATCTAACCTAACTAAATCAACCCAACCAAACCCCCGCATCACCACAGGTTCCGAAACGAAGCATTGGCAACCGTAGTGAATATTTAATTAAAACACTTATGGGGAGAACCTCTTATTGATAATATTATGGAGGGTCACTGATTCCTCCAAACTATGCCAGGAAACAGATGACAACAATAATACTAATAGGGGATCTGTTTCGTGACATATATAATATAGTTTGTATTAATCAGCAGCCCTCAAACTTATTATAATAGAGTGTCTCCCCTTAAATCACAGAATATGATCAAGTCTCGTATAAAAAACCTTAACATTTTTTTGTAATAATTTTGAGCGACCCAGTTATCTGTTGTGTGTCTCGTAGGCAGAATAGATTTATATACTAAAGTTACCCTTGTGTGACAGCAAACGTCCCAGTCTCTCTCACACCCTCCCTCCTGTCCTCCTCCTACTACTACTGTTTCCCTTTTCTCTCTCTCCCTTCCTCGTTCCCTCCCCTCTCTCTCTCCTCTCCCTTTCTTGTTCCATCAATAGTTCCATTACCCATAATTCTCAAGATCACGACAACATTAGCCAATCTTTACACCCCTTTTTCCAATCCCTATGTTATTTTTTCTCCTTCTTATGGGACCCAGTGATGTAGTCAGAAAATTGGAGATAAATGAGTCCTTCAAATATTGCTACGAAACACCACCTATATGGAAGGAGCTTACTTCGTGGCATGGTCAGGAGGAATCAGAAGTCTCCAATTTTCACACACGATCACAGGGTCCTTAATTAACACTATATCTTCCTCTCTTGTCCTACTTGATGTGTCTCTTTCCCAGTCCATCCAACTCCCCTATCGTAGCTCTCTCTCTCTCTCTCTCTCTCTCTCTCTCTCTCTCTCTCTTCCTACTTGATATGTCTCTTTCCCAGTCCATCCAACTCTCTTATAGTAGCTCTTCAACTCTCTCTCTCTCTCTCTCTCTCTCTCTCTCTCTCTCTCTCTCTCTCTCTCTCTCTCTCTCTCTCTCTCTCTCTCCTCTCTCTCTCTCTCTCTTCCAATATTATCTATCGTGAGAGCACACATAACACACCAAAGTTCCCACCTAGGGTTCCGAACAAGGGCTGTCATCATCAACATCAACATCATCTTGGCTGACCATAAGTGACCAGAGGCTGCGTCGTCCGGAAACATGGTCAGTGACTTGGTTCTTGGCTTCCTTTCCTTTCATGCATCATAACCTTTTTTATCTTCCCGCCATGGGGGTCCGGATAAGGAGAGAAAGGGGGGTGGGGGTGGTTGGGATGGGATAAGGAAAGGGGTGGGTGGGGGTGGGTGGGATGGGATAAGGAAAGGGGGTGGGTGGGTGGGGGTGGGATGGGATGGGATGAGGAGTGGGTGCTTTCTATTATGAGTTAAACCGAATTCAACTTGAGGTATTCGGTCGCACCAATAAATGAAAACTGATCAGACCTTCAAACCCAGAGTGGCAAAAGGTAGACAGTGAATAGGTAAACGGTATGTATATAAAAAACGCAGATAGACAAATATACACACGTTTAGAAAGAAAGGGAGTGAAAAAGGGGGGAGAGAGCTAGAAAGAGTGAGAGCAACCATGGAAGGGGGGGGGGGGGGGGGCGGGGGGGCGAGAGAGGGGATAATGGGACGTGAATTTATATATATGGTATATATATATGAGACATAGATTGACAAATATACACACGTTTAGAAAGAAAGAGAGTGAAAAAGGGAAAGAGAGCTAGAGAGTGAAAAAGGAAAAGAGAGCTAGAGAGTGAAAAATGGAAAGAGAACTAGAGAGTGAAAACGAAAAAGAGCTAGAGAGTGAAAAATGGAAAGAGAGCTAAAGAGTGAAAAAAGGAAAGAGAGCTCGAGAGTGAAAAAAGGAAAGAGAGCTAGAGAGTGAAAAAAGGAAAGAGAACTAGAGAGTGAAAAAGGGAAAGAGAGCTCAAGAGTGAAAAAGGGAAAGAGAGGTAGAGAGTAAATAAAGGAAAGAGAACTAGAAAGAGTGAGAGTAGCCATGGAAAGGGAGGGAGGGAGGGAATGAGGAGGGGGTAATGGGAGGGAGGGAATGAGGAGGGGCTAGAGGGAGGGAGGGAGGGAGGGAGGGAGTGAGGAGGGGCTAATGGGAGGGAGGGGGTGAGGAGGGGCTAATGGGAGGGAGGGAGGGAGGGAGGAGGGGATAATGGGAGGAAGGGAGGGAAGGAGGAGGGGGTAATGGGAGGGAGGGAAAGAGGAGGGGATAATGGAGGGCCTGAGACTCCTTGTTATAGTGCACCAATGGAAACACAGGATACACCAAGATTAATGAATAACCCATGGCCCTCCCTCACTCCCATAGAAACTTACTCTGCCTTCCTTTCCCTCACTCAAATACAAACTCACTCTCCCTTCCTTTCCCTAGCTCTCCCTTTCTCTCACTCCCATACAAACTCACTCTCCCTTCCTTTCCCTAGCTCTCACTTCCTTTCCCTCACTCACATACAAACTCACTCTCCTTTCCTTTCCCTCACTTTTTTTTTTTTTTTTTCAATGTAAACTGACTTTTTTTCTCGCATTCACCTTCTTTTATTTTTTCCCTACAAGTTCACTCACTCTTTCTTTCCCTCTCCTTTTTCTCTCCATATAGCCACTGGGTTAAATGCACCCACCCTATGACAATCTCTCTCTCTCTCTCTCTCTCTCTCTCTCTCTCTCTCTCTCTCTCTCTCTCTTAAATTGGCTCACGTTTCTCTCTATGAATGTGTCCCTGTAAGTCTATGCGGTGCTGTGTTGTCGAGTTGAACAGCTGAGGTTGGCTTTTGAAGGGTATAGGGGTGAAAAAAAAGAAAGGCTTGTTGTTCATGGGTATAAGGAGGTTTCTGCTGCTTTTAGGGGTTGATGTTAGGTGGTGGATTGGGGGGGAGGGGTGTGGTTGTGGTGATGGTGGTAATAGTGACACTGGTTTGTAGTTGGTGCATGGAGATGATGGTGAAGGGTGTAGTGATGGTGGTAATAGTGACGCTGTTTTGTAGATGGTGGAGATGATGATGATGGCGGTGGTAGTGGTGCTTGATTTTGGTAGTGAGGATGCTATTGGCGAAGCTGTTTTGATGTTGGTGTTGTTGGTGGTGGAGGTGATGGTGGTGGAGGTGGAAATGAGTGGTGATGGTGGTAATAGTGACGCTGTTTTGTAGATGGTGGAGATGATGATGGTGGTGGAGGTGGATATGAGTGTGACGGTGGTAGTAGTGAAGCTGGTTTTATGTTGGTGGAGGTGATGGTGGTGGTGGTGGTGGTGGTAGTGGTGTTCGTGACGCTGTTTTGTAGTTGGTGTTGATGGTGGTAGTAGTAGTGTCAGGATCGTTATTGTTGTTGTTGTTGTTTTTGTTGATGGAATCGTTTTGTTTGATGGTGATGGTAATGGTTATAAGGGTGGTGGTGGAGGTGGTGGGAGGAATGATGAATTACAATGATGGTGTAATTGCATTAGTGTTGTTGTGGTGTTATTGAGGATTGATGGGGTAAGGTTGTTGTGAGGATAATGCTAATTTAATATTTAATTATTCCATTTGCATGAATAATATTAGTTAAACTCTACCACCTATGTCTCTTACCAGTGTATTATTTTTTTTTTTTCATCG
>JAWQEG010007938.1:0-40000 GCA_033782935.1 Petrolisthes cinctipes
AAGGTGGGATAGCAAGTATGAAGGAATAGAAGGAATGTAGGGACAGCAAACACGAAGGAAATAGAAGGACAGTAGGGACAGCAAACACGAGGAAATAGAAGGAAAGTAGGGACAGCAAGTATGAAGGAAATAGAAAGGAAAGTAGGGACAGCAAGTATGAAGGAAATAGAAGGAAAGTAGGGACAGCAAGTATGAAGGAAATAGAAGGACAGGAGGGACAGCAAACACGAAGGTAATAGAAGGAAAGGAGGACAGCAAACACGAAGGTAATAGAAGGACAAAAGGGACAGCAAACACGAAGAAAATGAGTTAAGGACAATGGAAAAAAAAGAACAATCTCAGCAGGAAAATTGCACCATGAACAGTAATGAGAATAGATGTGATATTTTCAGTGACTTACAAGGCTACTTACTATATTTTCTATACGATTCCACCAAACAGTCTGTCTTGGTTATTGTAATGTGTGATTATCGTGAAGATGTGTAAAGGATGGATATATAAAGAGAAGGCTAGCGATGTGTTTTAGGGGGAAGTTTTGTGTGGTAAATCGGAGCAACTGAATCCTCCAAGCTATTTCAAACAACAGAACACCTTATTTTGCTCTTCTGGTCCTGTTTCCTGGCATACTTTGGAGGGATCAAGGCACTCCAATGTACCAAAAATGTATCACCCGCTTTAGTTAAGGCCTATACAGCGTGGAGGAACCTGTGGCTTCCTATTCGTTGCCAACCTTATAGAGCCATTATATACCTCCTTCTCTCTATCCCTCCATCCTTGCACTTCCACCCTGTCTCCTCCACATTGTCTTCTTTTTCACGGCCCAACACCCCTTCCGTTGCACAGCTAATGACCGTCATGAGATAACAGCCAGATAGCTACCCAACATCCAGTTAATAGCCAGATAGCCAACTCAGCCATCCTACAGCCAACCTACAGCCAGCTCAGCCAACTAACACCCAGACAACCACTTAGCAGCCATGCATTGATAGCTAAACGGCCAGTGAACAGCCACACAGCCAGCTAACAGCCAGACAGCCAACTAACAGGATTGGTGTGGAAGCCTGTTGATTCTAGTAATAGTAACCCCTTATCTGACCCCACCAGCCCCCTTCCTTCCTCCATCCCCACTTCCCCTCCTTACTCCTCTTCCTATCTTTTCCCCCTTCTCCATCCCCACTCCCTGTTTCATCTCCTCTCCCCTCCCCTTACCCCTCTTTCAATCTTCCTCCCCCCTCCTTCATTTTCCTCCTTCCTCCCCTCCTCCTTCTCCCTGCCCATTCTCTCTCCTCTCTCTTCCAATCTTCTTCCCCATTCCTCCACTCTCCTTCCCTCCTTACTTACCCCATCCTCTAATCTTCTCCCCCTTCCTCCATCCCCACTCCCTGTGTCATTCATTACTCAGGGTGTGTCAGGCACGCAGTCATTCTTCATTCATTCCTCCCTCACTGACTCACACATCCACCATGCACCATGATTCATGTTGGCTCACCACGGGCTGTCCTTGGGGTGATGGTGAAGGTGGTAGTAGTTGTGATGGTAGTGATAGTCATTTTATTGGTGGTAGTGATTTGGTGATAGTGGTGATGTTGGTGCCAGTGATTTTGGCGGTGATGGTGGTGGTGGTAGTGATGGGTGGCAGTGGTGATGATAATGAGTGTTGGGGGTGGTGATAACTTGAATAATGTTAATGATGATGTTGGTAGTGATGGTGGGTGATGAGGGGCTGGTTATGATGAGGGTTCTTGGGGTAGGGATAGTAGTAGTGATCCTATGAATGATCCTTGTAGTTGTACTTGTCTTGGTGGTCCTGGCTGAAGTGGCCCTCGTAGTAGTGGTAGTCATAGTGGTAGATTATGGTAGTGACACTTTGGTCCTTCTGGTGGTAGTAACAGTAGTGGGGCCCTGATGGTAGAGATGACCCCTATGAATGGTACTTGTGGTAGTGGTACTAGTCGTAGTGGCCCTGCTAGTAATAGTGGCCGTAGTTGGTAGATGTGGTAGTGGTACTATGGTCCTTCTGGTGGTAGTAACAGTAGTGGGGCCCGTGATGGTAGAGTGGCCCTATGAATGGTACTTGTAGTGGTGGCCCTGTTAGTAGTGACCCTCTTAGTAGTGGTAGCAGCCATAGTGGTAGATGTGATAGTGGTACTTTAGATGACCCTTTTGGTGGGAGTAACAGTAGTGGTCCTGATGGTAGAGGTGGTGGGTGGTGGTGGTAATAGCAGGACAAACTGACTGACGTGGAAATTATGACACTGGTTTGCGATATGATGGGTTATTTTACTGCTGTCATAAAAGTTTCACCTACTATTTTTTAGAGAGAGAGAGAAAAAAAAAAATATCTGCTGTAACATGATGACAGTGTGCAGAGTTTATTGTATGTTGCAAAGAATAACTAATAAATCACTAATATAGCCAGAGGTGGAGGGAACACAAATCTGTGCTCCGTGACGTGGCTAAAAATGTTGGGCGTGTTACAGTTCGAAATTGAGTGCAACAGTGCAATATATACACACTTCAGCGTACATAATAACAAAGCCACCAAACTTACGAGTTAGTTAGTTTTACCCAGACTAATGACAAAATAATTCACGTAATAATTTATGTTCTGGTTTTGACATCTGGAGCGTCAAGTTCACAATGCGAGGGAGGCTCAGTCATGGTCGAAAGTTAAATCAAGCAAGTAGAAAGATAATGTTGGTAGCAGAGGTTATTGGTCTCTGAATATACTCATAAAAAATAAACTACACAACTACACAACAATATCATACTGTATGAAATATAGTAAAATAACAAAATACAATCTATAAACTGGAAAAGTAATAGCAAGAATGATGGTAAATAAGTAACAAGCAGGTTAAACAAAAACATCATGTCTCAGGTAATATCACACACAACAATATTATTAGATGATTTTAGTTGAGGAACCGTAAGTCAGGGCAACGATTTTCTACAGTCTATTATAAATATGGTCATACACATTTGTTCATCGTGTGTATTTGTATTACTGTATATCATTAAATTTCCCGACCCAGGTGGTAATGTTATAAGAAGTTTCCGTCTGTTTCGGTAGATTAACTTTTGTTCGCAACTGCAAGTGCTTACATATATAGATATTATTTCTGATTCGTTGAATAGTTTACGTGCTTGTCGGGACCAATTTCTAGTGTGTGTATGTTTAAGTGTATGTTAATAAACAACGTCGTTATTTCTCAATAAATCTTTACCAAATTTATGACGGGGGTCAGAACTCCCTCTGGGGTAGTAACCGATAAAGAAAAGAAAAGATACGATACAGATCACCACTTTCCCTCTCTCTGTAACATGTCATAGTTCCTCAATCTCTATACTAAATCCACCCTCCATCCTTCATCCTACCCTACCCTACCCTGCCCTGCCCTGACCCCTCCACCCTCCATCACACTCTCTATCAGCTCCTCTCCTTGTGGCCCCTCGTTGGCTTTGATGTGTCGCCCCTACTCCTGCGACCTCTTACCCTCTCTATAACTCCCTTTCTCTCTCCTTCTCTCTCTCTCTCTCTCTCTCTCTCTCTCTCTCTCTCTCTCTCTCTCTCTCTCTCTCCTCTCTCTCTCTCTCTCTCTCTCTCTCTCTCTCTCTCTCTCTCTCTCTCTATATATATATATATATATATATATATATATATATATATATATATATATAATATAATGTTGTGTGTGTGTTTTGTTGAGAGAAAGAACAGGAAAATGATAGGATTTGAAAGGAGGGAAAGGAAAAATTTTAGTAGTTGGTTGCAATGATAAGGAGAAAGAAGAAGAAGAAGAAGAAGAAGAAGAAAATGAAAAGGGAGAAATGAAATGGAAGAGAAGAAAAGAGAAGGAAGAAGAAATGAAACAGGAAGAGGGAAAGCAAGTACAGGGAGAGGCCAGAAGCCAGAAGAGGAAGAGGAGGAGGAGGAGGAGGAGGAGGAGTAGTAGTAGTAGTAGTAGGCGGAGGCGGCTGGGAAAGGTATATATAATGGGGTAGAACAGGAGACGACGCACCTACCCTACCTTTTCTCACACGTAATCAAACTTTTTCTCTCCCTATGAAAGTCTGTCCCTCCTCCTCCTCCTCCTCTGCCTCTCCCATACCTACCTACCTACCTGCCTACCTACCTCTTCCTACCTTTATTTCCTCGAGCCGGTTTTTCTGCATCCTCCTCCTCCTCCTCCTCCTCCTCTCTCTACTCTTCCTATTTCTCGTCTCACTTCTTATTCATTTTCTCTATCCACTTCCTGTTCCTTTCTTAATCTTTTCCTCTCCTTTCTGTTTCATTTTCTTCCTCCACTCTTTAGTTCTGTTTACTTTTCTTCAGTCTTCCTCTTCCTTCCTTTCCCGTTTCTTATCTTCCTGGTTCGCCTCTTACCTCCTTCCTTGACAAAAAGTTACCTCTCCTCCCTTTCTCCTTCTATTTCCTTCCTCCATTCTCTTCACGCTTCTGTTTCCCTGTTTTCTGTAAGTTTGTTAATTTTTTTTATTCTTTTCTATCAATTTCTTTATTCCCATTTCTCCCTACTCTTTCCTATGTCTACCTGCCATTCCCTTCTTTATCATCTTTATTTTTTGTACATATTTTCCTACATCCTTCATTTCCTATATTCTCAATCCCCTGCTACTCTCAAATTTCAAAGACGTTTTCCACATATGTTGTTTACTCTCTTTTGAGGCAGCGAATAAGAAATGTAATATACAGTAGAGGTCTATGAACAAAACAACCATATATCTTCACAAAAGTGGCAAAATGTTAAGGGGATAGTGGAGTGTTGGAAAATCTGGAGACGGTGATTCTTCCAAACTACTCCAAGCAACAGCATACTATTATTTTTTGTTCAATCTGATCCTGTTTCCTGACATAGGCTACTATGGAGGAATAAAGACACTCCAACAGCTACCATTATATTTGTTCAATCTGATCCTGTTTCCTGACATACTATGGAGGAATCAAGGCACTCCAATATATGTACCAAAGGTTTTTAAGAGGTACAGAAGCATACCTACCCACATTGATGCTGGTAGAACATCATGTCTGTGTCAGGAATCATTGCATATATAATAAACACAACTGACAGCACTGAGGGTCTGACTCCACTTCAGGCAAGGCAACATGAACTATACAAGGCCTCACCAACTGCAATACACATCATTGATAATGTTACGATTTCCAACTGTGTTATTGGTGGTGCTGTGTTGTGCAATATATATTCGTATGATTTTCTCAAACCAAACTCTACACGAACGAAATACAGAAGAAAATGTAAGAACTCACGTCAGACTTTGTGAAATGTCGTCATGTCATCTACAAATTATATTACGATATTCATTATACATATTCTGTTATTTCGGGTTGGTGGGTGTACTGTACATATATCTCGTGCACATCACACCTCCTCCTTTGTCTGTCCCTGGCGCGGCACGTCTTCCCTTCCATATTATGTCTGGAGGGGAGACAAAGACATCACGGCCCCCTCCCAGTCTACTACCCCTATACACCCAGACCTCTCCTCTCCTAGTCATCTACTCCTACACCCAGCCCCCTCTGCTAGACATCTACTCCTACACCCAGATCCCTCTCCTAGTCATCTACTACTACACCCAGACCCCCCATCCCCTATCCTAGTACGGTAGCCCCACACCCACGATCCCCTCCCAAGCCTTTCCTCGTCACACCATACACACAGTCCTATCTAACCCGGTTCTCTCCACACCCACACCTTCCTGTTTCCCTCTCCACTCACTCTGATTTCCCCACACCCACAGTCCTATCTCTACCCTGAACTCCCCACACCCACACTCACATCCTCCTGTCTCCCTCTCCACTCACCTTGTTCTCCCCACACCCACACTCACATCCTCCTGTCTCCCTCTCCACTCGCCCTGTTCTCCCTACACCTACACTTACACTCTCCACTTGTTGCCTTTGATATAGCTGGTAGTGGTGGTGGTAAAGTGGCGGAAGTGTTGTTGGTAGATGGTAGTAGTGGTGGTAGAGGTAGTGGAGGTGGTGGTAATAGTGGTGTTGGTGATAAATGGCAGTGGTAGGGGTAGTAGTTGTGGTGCTAGTAGTGATGGTGGTGATAAAAATTTAGTGATAGTGGTGTTAGTAGGGTAGTGGTGGTGGTGGTGGTGGTGACAGATAGCAAGTGCTGGTGGTAGTAGTGGTGGTGGTGACAAATGGCTGTGATGGGGGTAGTGGTGGTGGTGATAGTAATGTTAGAGTTAGAAGTAGTGCTAACAGGGACTGACTGCACTGGTGGTGTGGAGGTGATGAAGTGGTGTTGGTGGTGGAGTGGTGGTGATACCTGGTTTTGCTTGTGGAGTGGTAGAGCCTTGGTGGTCAAAATCCAAGAGTGGTATTTTGGTGGTGATAATCCGTTGGTGGTGGTGGTGTTGTGACTGCTATCGTTGCTGGTGTTAGTGGTGGTGGTGAAATGGCTGTTTGGGCTAAAATGATATAATGGCTGTTGAGCAGAGATGGTTGTATGTTCAGGTTACAGTACGTTTAATAATGGTTAAATGTGGTAAAATATCATCAGGGAAGAGAAACATAGAGCATCTGCAGGGGTTTTGGTAGAGAGGGAAGCAGACTGACAGCAGACAGGGAGATGTTGAGAAAGCCAGGCAAGAAGAGATCATTGTTCTCCAGAAGACAAATAATCACGTCGACTGCTGCTACTGATGATGATGATGGTGTTAATGATGATGACAATCATAACTGTGTCTGTTTTTCCAGCCAGTAAACCTGATAAATCCACATATTTATATTTTTATAGTTATTTTCTTTTATGGATGGGTGTGTGACTATGTTAGTTAGCCAGTTCCTGTAAGAGTTGATATCAAAGACGAGGAAATTATGAAACCGTGGCAGCTCTTGGTTCCTTGTATCTCCGAGCCGTTTTGGAAATATTGTGCCGTTGAACGCATAAATCTTTGATAGTTACAAACACAGGCACTGCACAAGGGTGTGTGTTTTCATTCATATTGTTTTTCTGCCACATATTATTGGTATGGAAAAACATTTCTAAAGTGAATTATAAACTGAGGCAAAGTAAAAGTAAAATTGTGTAAAATGTTGTATTCAAAACATTACTCATTGCATGACATACATAAGAAATTATATAAGAAACGGTAATTAGTCTGTAATTCTTGGGACACCATCACAGTTCCCCACAAATATTAAATTTAATCTTTCAGCTACAGTACAGTCGTGGACATAAGTTTTAATACACATATGGATAACTCAAACAAATTGTTGACTAATGTTTTTACGGTCTCATATGACTTAATTGTTTTGAATAGTGAGTGAGTAGCTGCTTGTAGTAGCTGCTTGTAGTAACTTAGAAGATGGTACTTAACCTACTTATTGGATAGTTTCTCAGTTAACGAACAGAAGGGAAACTGTCAAACATGAACATGAGTCATCGCTATGTGGATGATGATTATGATTATTATTGTCCACGAGTGTATTATTATTATTATTATTATTATTATTATTATTATTATTATTATTATTATTATTATCCATGAGTGTATACATACAAACATGTGGCTGATGAGAGTTTTGTTCCACCACCTCATATCTAAACTCAGAACCAATAGATATAATTTGACACTGGTAGTAGTTGGTGACTGCCTTAATGAATATTTTAATTACATATAAACACAGCAGTATGTACAGTCATGCTCAAAAGTCCTGTAACACCCTCGAATGACACGGCCTCAAAAAATGGTGCGAAACAAAGTATATACAGCTGTTGTTGGTGTCTGTAATATTGGTTCATAAGATTCACTCTCATCCATGGCTCACTCTCATTCACACGATGCAGGACTTTTGATAGTGACTGTGCGTACCAAATGTCCTCATCTAATGTACAAAAACTCTTCAAGGGGATAGGACAGTGTTGGTAAATGTGGAGCAAGTGATTCCTTTCAACGATTCCAAAGCAACAGGCTACCATCTAATATTATTCTTGTTAATCTGGTCCCGTTTCCTGACATAGTTTGGAGGAATCAAGGCCATCTAATGTATACAGAACCAAAAGTGTAATACCCCCTTAAATAGCAGCCAGTGAAGAACAGGAGGAGGAGTCAGGAAACGTATTAATGCCCGCGAGTGTACAGTCCGCAAAATAAGTATTGGATCCACCCTTACATTAATATTAACTATAATTATCCATAGGGGAATTCCAGTACTCTTTTTTTTGCCGACTGTACATAATGAGAATTATTGATTGTTTTAGCAAACAAGGATAGACTGAGTGGAATGGATAAAAGTCTTACATATATGCAGGTGAAAGGGAGATGATAGAGTTGAAAGGAACATCATCACCCCTCCGTCCCTACCCTCCTCCTCGTTGTCTGTGTGTGAGTGTGTGTGTGGTGGCTGACAGCTCCATTAATTATGGCTGTAATGACTCTGAAATTACACACACGCACACACACGAGGTCACACACACACGGACACACGAGCACACGCACACACAAGCAAGCACACACACATACACACGATCAAATATAGTTGAAGGTTTCGCTACTGCATTATATGTAATAAATTAAGCAGTTTTTGGGCCTGATATTCTAATTTAATCCGAGCTGGGAACATCAGTAAAATGAAAGGTATTTCAGCGGATATATGTTGATCCTTAATTTTTCTCATTGATGCATAGTGTTTCCCATTACCACTCACTGGAATTACAGTATTTAAACATATAAATGATTTCATAAATGGTCTTAGTCAGCATATTAATGTATGAGTCGGTATACAGGTTGAATATTATAGTAAGAGTTTGGTAGGGCTTTATTCCTAATCAAAAAGTGTATATGCAAGTTTATAGTTAACATTAGGTTCCCATATCCTCACACCTCTTCATTTAATAATTTACTCAATTAATGACTGCTTACCTTATGGAATATTCCATAAGGTATTCAATAACGTCTTTCTATTAGATTTTCCCCTGTAGATCGTCGTCGTTCCCTGTTGATTCTCAGGCTGGTATTATTAAACTACTATTTCGAGGAAAAGTTCTCTTCGTCGCTCGATTTCTATTATTATGCAACACGAATTTAGCGACAAAACGCCTTTTCCTCGAAAATAATAATACTCTCAGTACTTTCCACGCCACCAAACGGCAATATCTGTGTATACCCCACGGCAGGGCCACCACTACCATCACTACCATCACCACCTTATGTTACCCACCTCGAACCCCAGTGCCACCACCACCACCATTAACACCACTACCACCACCACTATTACTACCACCACCACCACCCATTACTATCACCACCACTGCCACCACTACCTAATGCTAATCACCCCAACCCCATTATCACCACCACCATCACTACCTCATGCTAACCACCCCAACCCCATTATCACTGCCATCACCACCTACTCATGCTAACCAACCCAACCCCAGTCTGCCCAGCCATCCCCTGTATACTCACTCTACCCTCCTCCCTGCCATCCATCCAACCTCACCTCCATGTAGCCTAGACACACACCAACACTAACCCCGCCGCATCACTCACAACTTGGGGACAAAGGCGAGCATGACGTTGTTTTCATTCCCATAAATATTTAACTTTGATAAAATGTTTTCCCGGCCACAACAGAAATAACACATCCTGGCCACACCTCGTACAGCAAACACACACACGGCTCACCACGGCACGGTATACACACACTCATAAATATAAACACAATATTTTATTTCTGGACCTCCGGATATCAACGTTATTTCTTATCTTGTTTTATTTTTGTGTCTATATTGATTATATATTTTCAACCCATATCCAAAGGGCACATCCAAATGTTGTTTATAAAGCCATCAGATTACATGCATGAACTACCAATATCAATATATATTTCTGTTTGGGTTACCTGTTAAAAGTATTACTTTTTCCACATTACATAAGTGCAACGATATATGAATATATATAATGTAGACATTAAATTCTATTGCCATATGCTTCCCATGAGTGGAGGAGATTCATTTGTGTATGATACTTTGGTGTACAGTATAGTTACTGATTTGTCTCTTCTGTAAAACAGTACATACATTCGAGTACAAACAGAAACTTCATTCGTGTCCGTTGTCACCAGAGGTCAGTGTAATCGCTGGATGTCTAGTGCAATACTCTCGTCTGTTTTCATTACGTATCAAGCAAGAGACAGCCTAGAATACACACGAGATGATGTGTATGAGTACTAAAAGTAATGAAAGTTACAGTAAATGCCAAGTAATTAAACTGAACTCTGGTACGAGTCGACGTTACTTAATTTAACTCTCTGATTTTACACTTTCTTTTTCTTTCCAAAATATGAATGTCCACATCCATCTTTCCTGAATTAATAAAGTGTATATGTGAATAATTGATGGAAAAATGTGGGTAGACTTGCACGTTTATTAGTAAAGTTTCCCTCATTATCCGTTCAAGACCACGCACGCCTCACCACTCACCCTCCTGCACACTCTCTCTAAAGATATAATATTATTACAAGTATATTCAAGGCACGTAACAAAGTACACACTGGAGGACATGAAGTACAAAACAATCTTGCAAATTATATGCAAGGACCGGTGAACATTAGTATACAAAAACTCTTATAACTGGACCTGAATTTTAAGACGATATCCTTGTAGTTTAAAAAATTGTGTCATTATTATAAACCTGCAGTTATGGTTGTAGGAAATCTTTGTTTTGTTTGGAATGTCGGGGGTAATACGAGACTTTCAATATCGTGTGTAGATGAAGAAACAAAGTAGCAATCCCATTATACGTAAGCTAATTTAAATGTAGTGGTTTATAGTTGATTTCCAAGAGATGATGGATATAGCAATTACCTCCATGGTAGCCTACCTATCTACATTTTTGGTTACCATATTAAAAGCGCCTGAAAATGAATTTGAAAGATTAATTATTTTCAGATTAATTAAATGTACTGTACTATAACTATCTTCAGACTTTTGGGTTATGAGTCAAGCACACTAACCACTCGACTACCTCCCTATTGTCCCACCTACCCACACCTACTCACCTATACCTACACAGACCTACTATCCTCACACACCCACGATAATCCCACCTACCCACCTACTGTATACATACTAACCTCTCATACCCACAATACTCCCACCTACCCACACCTACTCACCTACCCACAGACCTTTCTCCCACCCTCACACACCCACAATACTCCCACCTATCTTCCTCCCACCTACCCACACTACTCCCACCTATCCACACACACAATACTCCCACTTACCTACACTTACTCACCTACTCACAGACCTTTCTCCCACTTAACCATACCTACAATACTCCCACCTACTCACACTACTTCCACCTACCCACCTACTCCCACTTATCCACACACTCACAATACTCCCACCTACCCACACCTAATTATCTTCCTCCCACCCTCACAGCCACTTCTCATCACCACACCCACCACTTGGAACCACTTCACCTTTCACCTCTTCGATCAACCAACCACTCTGTCTTCCCCCCACCTGCACCACCTGTGTATGTGTGTATGTGTGCGAGTGTGTGTGCGCACAATGATTGTATATATGTGTGTGCATGATAAAGTGTGTGTTTGTGTGTGTGTGTGTGCAAAAAAAAAAAAAGTGACTGTATGAGCATAATTACAGTATGTTATTATGTATGCCCGAGTTTAAAATTAAAAGGTGTGTGTATCCCAAGGTATGTGTATGTATGTATGTGTGTGTGTGTGTGTGTGTGTGTGTGTGTGTGTGTGTGTGTGTGTGTGTGTGTGTGTGTGCAATTCTTAAAAACTAATTATTATTGAAGATCCTTTATTCATGGGCACATATTAAACCTTTAGATAACGTCCCTGGTAGTATAGTATTATCACATTCAAAGAGTATTAAACAGTGGGGTAATTTTCACAAGCCTTCTGTATTCATAGGATATTACAACACAGGCCCCGAACCCGCTTTATCTGCATGCAATTTCCCACCTCCACACTAATTCCCCGATGAACAACGCGTTAATCTCACTGTGCTAATTTTCATGACTGTTGGCTTCTCTGTGGTGCATTTTCATACCTAGTGAAAATGCATCAGTTCCAGGAGTCATTTCTCAGATTATTCGGTCAATGTGAGGCCAAAAAAGTGTAATAATTTGCACCTTATATATTCACAACTAGTAATTATGTTCATTGATTTCTAGTTATCCTAAGGGAAGAACGTCTTTTTTTGTAAACTGGAGAGCTACTGATTCCTCCTAACTAACCCAAGAAACATATTGTCTCATTGTTACGTATATGGGATCTGTTTGGTGACATAGCTTGGAGGATTTTATAGCTTTCTAATAAACCGTAAAGAGTTCTCCCCTTAATTAAAACATTTACTTCAGGTTTATCACTGGAAGAGAATCAGACTCTTTTGTCAGATGTTAAAAAGATTTTCCACTATGGTTTAATGTTCTGTTTTTTCTCAGATAAAGGGTGGTAATATTAATAGTTTTTAAATTATTATACTTCTTTAAGGACGCTTGGATAGAGTTGCCTGATTGCTCCAAACTGTGTCAAAATACTGAATCTATAATGAGGGATTATGTTGTATGGAATCCTTTAATGGAATTAATTGATTTTAATACACTGATAGTATATCCCACGATAACACTTTACCAGTTAGTTGGTATTTTCAAGGATAATACAGTGAAGGTGTACAGTTGCAGACTTATGAAACAGACACAACTGAAACGGGGCCCCTCACTGAGTTTAAGAGTAGGAAGAGACGTTGTGTGTAGAGGCGAGTCCTATTCTATGCTTCATAAGGAGACCATTTGAAGTGTGTCTGTTTCACGTGTCTTCAACTGTACCTGAACTCTCAATACATTCTTAGTTACGAGAGGAAATTTGACTTCATTTAGCCATTCTTAACACCTCATTCCCGGCCGAGATCCTATTCATTGAAGGATCGAAATACAGATCATAATACAAGTCAAACATGCATCATAACAATGTGCAATATCAATATGTTGTGAGGAAGTGAGGTGCTGGATTCTCGTGATATGTGATTATAGGTTACTGATTCCTCCAAAATACTATATTCCACAAAAATAATCCTCTGCTCTCGTTTACTGAATTACTAGTCTGTTGCCCAGCATAGTTTGGAGGAAGGATTAAAACCAGACACTAAAATATTTCCTTAAGGGGAGATTCTTTTGTTGGTGAATTGGAAGATCTCTGATGCCTCCAAACTATGCTACGAAACAGATCACCTATTTGTACCACTGAGGGCGTCTGTTTTCTGGCATATAGTTAGAAGAAAACAGTAGCCTTCCAGCAATACAGTCTCTTTAATGGGGAAAGTATATAATTATTGTCTGCCACTGTTGGTTGGTAAGGACTGTATGAATAGATAAAGAACAAAAGTAATCATTGTTCGTGATTGTACAAAGGTGGTTCATTTGGCCTCATTGGTTGAAAGGCCCACCACTCTAATTTGAAAAGTCCTCATAGATTACATTTTGTTCTCTGTAGACTAACAATAATACCTATTCACGTGAAAATATAGAGTTCCAACAACACTACACAACAGACAGCTGACTCATTTATATACTATTATTCAGCCCTGGTAGGAGACCCTTTGTTAGGCCTTGCCAGAAGTACACTACGCTCACGAGGCCTAAGCTGGTTGACGGATAAATGTATTACACAGAGGCAAGTTAATCTTAATAACCACACATGCCACACGCACATAAACACACATACAAACACATTCACACACACCCCATGTACACACACACACACACACACACACACATGCTCACACACACACACACACACCCACACATGCTCACACTCACACGTACACCAAAACATATAAGCGCACATACACACACACACACGTACTAGACTCCCTAAAACTTACCCCAAATATATTACTATTCCCAAACCTTTAATTGCCCAGGGGACCCATCATAGTTGTTCATATTACGACAATGTTACAACCAAGTCTCCTTCAGTCTGTCTCTGCCTCCTGTATGAATTATGTTATTATTTCTTCTTTTATATTTGCTTCAAATTTTTTGGTCACGTCGCGATGGGTTTATTTTATTTCATAGTGACGAAAAGTGCTATATAATAGTTATAGGTAGTTCTTAAATGTATTTCTTATTAAGATTTGCATATACCATAAATGAAATATATATATATATATATATATATATATATATATATATATATATAGAGAGAGAGAGAGAGAGAGAGAGATCATACGGAACATATGCTTTTATTTATCTTTGTCTATCTTTGTCTGTTTATCTGCCTCTCTCTCTCTCTCTCTCTCTCTCTCTCTCTCTCTCTCTCTCTCTCTCTCTCTCTCTCTCTCAAGAGGAATTTTAAAGCGATACCTTAGGAAAATATCTCGGTATATCCTATACATTTCCTTCACCCTCTCTCTCTCTCTCTCTTTCTTTAATCCCTTCGTCAGCAGGGTAAGCCTTGTCGCCCTTCATGTAAAACCTCCAGCATACCAATTTCTTCTCTCAGGATGAAACGAAACTCCAGAACACTGTATTTGTATACTAAACCACTTCTGTATGCTGTATTTTTACACTGAACGACTTATGTATGCTTTATTGGCACACTGAACGACTTCTGTATGCTGTGTCTTTATACTGAACGACTTCTGTATGATGTATCTGTACACTGAACGACCTCACCTATATACTGTATCTGTACACTTAACGACCTCACCTGTATACTGTATATGTACACTGTATACCGAAGAGGACAAATCACAGACGTTGATAAATACTTTTCATTGAGTCATACCAAGTCGGCCTTGGTCATACATTTGACCATAAAACGGTCACAACAAATATTATTATCCTAAACCCAATGCTTCCCTCAGCAGGTTTTATACTATATCTTGTAAAATCTCCATGAGTAGTAAAAATTCTAACCCACTCACTCCAGTGTTTGGTCGTGTCTTAAAAATCTATCTGTACTACCCCGACCCTTCAGGACTAGGAATACATCTGGTCATCCCATACCATAGTCAGTGCTGAGGGTAAACACTTTGGCTGATATCTTATTACTTCACTTTTTGCTTCGTTCCCCGACTTTCATCCATATTCCTCGGGTCAGATTTGTTCCGTCTGTAGATGTCCGGGGGAAAGGGATCACACAATTTCCTAAAGACGATTTGTAGGAAGGACGAAATCCAAGTCTGACCTCAGGGTGGAATGAAAAGGCTGATTGAGAGATTGCTATGAGGTTAAGTGAGCATTGCTAGGAAAGTGAGTGAGCATTGCTAGGAGGTTGTGTGAGGAGTACTAGGATCTTGAGTAATGATTGCTAGGAGGTTGAGTGGGAATTGCTAGGAGGTTGAGTGGGAATTGCTAGGAGGTTGAGTGAGGATTGCTAGGAGGTTGAGTGAGGATTGCTAGGAGGTTGAGGGGGAATTGCTAGGAGGTTGAGTGGGAATTGCTAGGAGGTTGAGTGGGAATTGCTAGGAGGTTGAGTGGGAATTTGCTAGGAGGTTGAGTGGGAATTTGCTAGGAGGTTGAGTGGGAATTGCTAGGAGGTTGAGTGAGAATTGCTAGGATCTTGAGTGAAGAGGCGTGTAGTGAGCGTGACGTAGGCCAGAGATAGAGGGTAAGTCATTAGTGGGTGATCCTCCTTATCTACACAGTCAGGCAAGAGGCAGATATGGACAGTGTGTTGTTAGAAAGAAAAAATATTGTGCTGTGTTGTTGGTGTATTGTATTTATTTATATGTTTACTTCTATATGTATTTATTCGTCAACATAAATATTTATTGTTTTATTAATTTTTCTATATATTTATTTATTTGTTTTATTTCTACTTAATAATTCTACTCATTTACTCACTTTAAAGACCTATCCATTTATATAGTAACTTTATAAATCAATTAGCTATTATGAATTACTTATGATAAAAGTTAATCACTGTAATTAATAAATGGGTATGTGGTTGTTTACAAAGATAGAAAAACCTTTATGAAACCTTTATTGTAGGAGGCCCTGAGATGATTTCTTACCGTTTATAACTCTATTATCCAACTGTAGACTCTTGTTTCCTGTCCTTACTAAAATCCAAGCCTTCCCAAATTCTTATACTCAAGTCACTGTCTGCATTTATAAATATGCGTATTGCTGTTGTAAATATAAAGAGGTAATGAAATAATTAATTGAATAAACAGTTTCACAGATAAAGAAATAAATATGTACACATGGTTACCTATGAACGTGTGTGTGTGTGTGTTTGTGTGTGTGTGTGTGAAGGGAGTTTCAGAGTACAATATCAATGACATTATTCTAAATCCGACACGAGATATTATCAGTAACTGGAAAAGAGTCGTTAATGCATTCCACGCCTCGCTCCTGAATGTAAATATGTACAGTACTTTAACCGTGTTGGAATGAGCTGGATATTCCTAAGTACTGCTGTATTAATGAGTACTGTACCAAATTACTGCTATAAAACTATAATCTGTATATGATCTTAACTAGTTTCTGGCTTAGTTTTTTGTTTGTTTGGTTAGTTCTTTGTTTATATTATTGTTATTATTATTGTTATTATTATTATTATTATTATTGTCATTATTATTTTCATTATTATTATTTTTTTTTTATTTTTATTTAAATTATTTTTAGTTTTTAGCCCAGAGAATAATTGTGCATATTTTTACTGTCTCTAGGTACTCGAAGCACACCTGGATACTTATTAGTGCTCGTGACTGTACTTCTACTAGTTACATTATTGTAGGTTCATTCTATCTGTCCCTCGATGCAGGTCTCAAACTAGAGGAGAATTCACACTGGCGTGAATGATGACAAGGTGAAGGATATCCACACTGGTATACAGAAAGATAGATATACATCTTTCTGTATGTCAGTGTGGGTATTCTTCACCGAGGTAGATCACCTTAGTATGGGCACTGTTTTATGTTGCAGTTTTGAGGAATCAGGAGCCTCCAATTCGCCGACAACATTTTAGACCCCGTAAACGACTTGTACCGCGTACTACTTACTATCTGTAACACTATCCTCAAGTTGTAGAGAAAAAAACCCACAGATAAACGGCCGTAAACAGAAGGCCTGACTGACCTGAGCCAACAGCCTAAAGAAAAAAGGAAAAGCCGAATTAACCACGGGAATTACACTCTCCGAGGGGAAAAAAGAATACCCAAGGAGATAACTACAGTCTCTTGACTTTTCCCCCCAACAGCCTAAGTATCTGAAATTGCCATCTAAGCCGTAACGAAGGTCGAGCCTAATTAGAGCGAGCCATTAAGGGACCCCTTGATGTAGTCAGAAAATTGGAGGTTAGTGAGTCCTTCTAACATTGCCATGAAACACCACTTATATTGAAGGAGTTTGTTTCGTGACATAATCAGGAGGAATCAGAAGCCACCAAGTCTCTACACGATCACAGGGTCCTTGAGCCGGTACTGTTGAGGGGAGTTCTGGACAGTGTGGGTGATGTGTGCAGTACTTTCATGGAACAGTACTTTCGTGTCACAGACTATTTATTTCGCCTTTTAAACAACGGTTGACGAATTATACTGTACAGTCGCAATCCAAAATATGTTTCCAGGTTTGCTTCGAATGTTATGAATCAGCACAAGTCGAGTCCAGAGAATAATAATAATAATAATAATAATAATAATAATAATAATAATAATAATAATAAAAAACCTGAGAGTTGTTGTTGTTGAAGTGTCAAACGAAACGAAACTTCAACAAGATATTGATAATAATTTTGGATCTCTACTGTACATTTATTTCTTCAGCACTAAACTATTTCTGATGATAATTGATGCCTATAACTTTACCATCTAAAGGCTATTAAAAAAAAAATTATCTTTTCTCTCAAAGCAAGTTTTATTCTCATTATATTAGATGCTTATGTTTATTATTATTATTATTATTATTATTATTTTTCCGGTTTAGAGAGTATGTTAATCATGTCTTTAAGCAGGACCTGTTGATCTAAAGCACATAAAGGAAATTATACTGTAAATTAATTCGTAAAGCATTTGTGTACTGGAATTGAAATCGAGAAAATTTTATGCACATTTATTATGAATTCACTATTCATATGTTTATCGTAAACAAAATTGTTTTTCAGTATTAACATCGACAGTATGGATCGTTTTTTTTTTTTTTTTTTTACTATATCAAAGCTGAACCATTCATGAGCAACTAACTCCTTAATCCCGTCAACATTAAACTAATCGGAAATTTTCAAATGTGTTAAATGAAGTAAAAGAAAAATATATGATTACCCCCATGTATTAATACATGCACTGACCCAATTGAATACTGAGGAGAAAAATAGTGGGATATAATAATTGATATTAACTTTACTGTAAATCACTGAGAATTAAACCACAACAAAGAGTCCATGAAGGTGGTTGGTAATGTCACGACTTGTACACCACCACTATAATTATATATATATATAATTCACCATTACCTTGATACGTTTTTGCACTAATATCGTGTTGAAGTTACAACTTAATACTGTTTATGATACCAAAATAAATACTGAGTTATGCGACTGGTGAAATTTTATATATACACACCTTTTTGCCCGTCTCTAGTTCGTGACATCACTTGGTATATGTATTTGTGGTTCACCTTCAACATTGTATATATATGGTTAAAGTAACAGGGAAATAAATACCTGTAAGAATAATATATAAAAAGCGCAATTGTGGGTAACGGTGACCAGATCGTAAACCATTATGAGGGAAGTTGAACATAGGGTGTGGCGAGGTAGTCTATTTCAGCACCAGTCAATAAATTCATAATTATTATACTGTACAATCTCATACTATTGGTTATTTATAATGTACAGTCGTGGACATAATATGTTTTAATATACGTATGGGTAACTCACACAAATAATTGACTGGTGTTTTCACGTTCTCATGCGATGTTTTATTTGAATAATGAGTAGCTGCTTGCAATAATTGAGAAGTTGCTGCGTAACCTACTAATTGGACAGTTTCCCAGCTAAAGAACAGAGAGAAGACATTAAACATTTACATGAATCACTTTAGTGTGGATGAATATTATTGACCACGATTGTACAGTCACAAACCATAATAAATAATCCAGGTTTGCTTCGAAATGCCTGATGGATGGAAAACTAAACGAGCTCCAGCAATCATGAGACAGGTTAAGTCGGTTATATACTTTTGGTAAATCTGGAGCAAATGATTCCTCCAAACTTTTCCAGACAACAGGACACCATTATGTTTATTCATCTGGTCCTGTTTCCTGGCATACTTTGGAGAAATCAAGACATCCAATGTACCAAAAGTTAATATCCCCTTAAACGATGTACTTGATTCACTGGTTATGTCTGACTAAATCGAAACTTCAACAACACCTGGATACTTAATTATGGCTTGTGCCTGTACTAGTTTTGCTTTTATCCGTGGCATGGCTGTGATTGGGAAAGGCAGAGAATTCCCCCATCAGTTCTCACTCACTTGGATGACTGTGCACGTTGGAGGGATGATTCATACTGAGGCCCAGACAATCCCCGTCTGCTTTCTAATCAGTGTCGAAATTCATGTCCACAGAGGAAGGTTGATTCAGCAGTCAGTCTCCATTGACCTGCCCTTCTTTTGTTTCTTGTTACACGCTTCGTTATCTATACACAATGTCCACTAACAACTCTACTCATTTTTGCGTCTATATATTCTGTACGTCAGCCATTTTCAGTCTTCCTTTTAGTATATAATAATTTTCTTAGATTTTTGATAAGGGAATAACATAATTAATTATTGTGCTCGTTCATCCTTCCAAAGTTCATCAGCTTTGTTTTATTTACATATAGTTTGGTGATTTAAGTGATCTCTGCCACAGCTATATAATCATTCTTTGAACATTCGAGTACACACACACACACACACACACACACACACACACACACACACACACACACACACACACACACACACACACACACACACACACACAAGCACCCCTTCCATGGAGCTTCCTTTTTCTTTTGGTCAGCCTCCAGCAAGTATCCATCAAATCTGAACAAGTGCCATTGACAGAGCAAGTCCATCAGCGGTGTGGCACTCGTCTCTCTCTTCCTCCACACTCACAAAAAAAAAACACACACACGAATTCAATCTTACTCTTCATTGTTATTCCTTAATCCGATCCTACATACACCTCATTGTTATTACTAATACAACTCCTTTCTTATATACTCCTCATTGTTAATCCTTATACAACTCCTATCCTACAGTATATACACCTCATTGTTAATCCCTTATACAACTCCTATCCTACAGTATATACACCTTATTATTATTCCTTATACAACTACTATACTATATACTCCTCATTATTATTCCTTTTACAACTCCTTTCCTATATACTCATTATTATTACTTTTACAACTACAATCCTTTATACACTTCATTATTATTACTTTTACAACTACAATCCTTTATACACTTAATTGTTATTACTTATACAACTACAATCCTTTATACACTTCATTGTTATTACTTTTACAACTACAATCCTTTATACACTTCATTGTTATTACATTTACAACTACAATCCTTTATACACTTCATTATTATTACTTTTACAACTACAATTCTTTATACACTTCATTGTTATTACTTTTACAACTACAATCCTTTATACACTTCATTATTATTACTTTTACAACTACAATCCTTTATACACTTAATTGTTATTACTTATACAACTACAATCCTTTATACACTTCATTGTTATTACTTTTACAACCCCTATCTAATATACAGTACACCTCATTATCAATTCTCATTCCATAGTTGATGATCTGCTTAAACTTTCTTGCAAATTGATAAAGATATATATTTTTTTTTCGTTGGATGGAGGCCCCATGAGAGTGTAGATATTAATAATATATATAATTATGTGTGTCAGATTATCAGGTAAGGCATTTTTTTTTTTTTTTTTTTTTTTTTTTACTGTAACACTACCAGTCAGTCGAGTATATTACATTTTCTTCGTAATTAACTAAGAAGAGTAAAGTGTTGATGTCTTAATCCAGGTAAACCTTTTATTCCATTGTTGTCAGATTAATTAATGAGCCCATCTCTCACGTTTAGATTAATGCGTTAACCACTTACCTTGAGGCAGTCATGGCAAGTACCGTACTGTATATTTAATTCACCAACCTTCTGTAACTGTGTGAAGAGAAAGTGTTAATGGCAGAGAAATGTTACTATGAGGGAAATTTTGGTGTTGAGAGTGTGAGTGGATTATTAGTGTGAGAGTGTGAATGGAATATTAGTTTGGGGGTGTTAGTGTGAGAGTGTGGTGGCATATTAACGTGGGGAATATATTTAAGTGTGAGAGTGTTTGGGCAGTGTTTGTATGAGAGTCTGAGTGGAATATTAGTGTGAGTGTGAGAGGAGTGTTAGTGTGTCAGTATAAAAGGAGTGTTAGTGATAGTGGGAGTTTTTTTTTTTTTTTTTTTTTTTTTTTTTGTGGGAGGGAAATGTTAGTGACAGAGGGAGGAGTGATTTTTGTGTGTGTGGGAGTGAAGTGAAGGGAATACCGTACAGTTAGTGAATGTGGTATCAAAAGGAGTGGAGTAAGCACAATAACCACCACCACCACCACCACCACCAATAATGTACAGTACAGTCACATGGAAAACTTCACTTTAATCCTACCTACATTAAAACGCTTAATAATTTTAGTACAACACTTTTACATTATGAGGATTGGACACACGTGGTATTTAGAGTATTCAAATGGACGGAAATTAAATTAGAATACAATATTTACATGTTACATTTGCTTTATTACTAATGTTGGACTGATCTATTGTATATTTATGTTGTCGACTGTACGCTTCATAACGTTCATGACTCCCCGGAAATTACGGTTAAATGATGCAGTCATTACAAAATTTACTGGCTTTACCCGAGTGCATCCGATTCCAAATGCATATGGCAAATTATGTGTGCATTATGTATTCCTAAATCACGTTTCAATTACGTTTACATCGTGTAGAGATACGGAATAAAATACAGACATTCGTGTTAGAAAGATGAAAAAATAATCCTACATTGGCAAACAAAAGAGTACATTACAAATTGTATCATATAATTATTTAACCTTTGACAATCACACAACTCTTCACTATTCTCCAGGGTCAGGTCTAGTCAGTACTGTACTTATCACTACCAAATTTGGCAACCCTTTTTAAACGCTGGAAGAGTGTAAATAATAATACTAATAATAATGACAAAGAGTTAGCATCTCACTCTCTTTCAAACCAAGCTAGAATTTTGGCACCAATAGCCATTAAGCAATATTTATGGGACTAATAACGAGAGTGATATATCATAGTGAATGTGGGAGGCGCGGGTGGCAGTGGCCGGGTTGGACTAAAAATACAACAGAGTGAAAACCTCATGTACTGTAGGAGTGATAAGTTGTTTCCTTTACTCTCCTCATGTTTCTTGGGTATTTGGTCATCTATGGGTGTCTATAAGGTCAGGTTTTTTCATTATATTGTATGCATAAGAAATTTGGATATTATACGCGCCGTGACTTTGCGCTATCTCCAAATAATCTGAGCAGGAAATGTCAGTGTTCAGTATTTTCCGGGCGGGGGGAGAATCTTTTATTGGTGAACCGGACGGACTCTGATTCCTCCAAACTATACAACGTAACAGATCTCCTATTAGTATCATTAAAGCCGTCTGTTTTCTGGCATAGTTAGGAGGAATCATCAGCCTTCCAATTTTCAAACAAGACAATCTCCTTAACAGTGTAGTTGTGTTTTAAATTGTATCGATATTAATTCCATACTATATATATTTTTTTAAAGTAAACCCCTGGAACTCAAAGGGAGAATTAGCTTATGGTAAAAAAAATATCATGGGAAGGTCTTTGAGGTTTACATATTACTTCAAGCTGTGATTAGAAACAGACAACCTCCATATATGGAGACTGTACAGTAATCCCTCGTTTACCACTGGTGTTATGTGTGTGTAATGTACTGTTTGTAATGAATCTGTGTACAGTAAACCCTTCATGTATGTACAGTCGGCCTCAGGAATTCGTATACACCACTTTGACATCAAGGGTTTGTAACAACGAGAAAATTTAGTACATTAATATCCTAACACCAAACTTTTGTAGTAATTTTATATGGGTAAGACTTGAATTAGTCAGTAGAACAATTCCTACATTATACCGTATGCAAAATAAAGACTACTTATAACCAATGCCATGTGTACGAATTCCTGAGGTCGACTGTACATCACACACCCATAAACCCAGTGTACAATGAGAGTTTACTGGTCACTGATATATAGGAAACGGTATACAACAACAGTGCAAAATGAGTGATTACTGTACTTGTTCTGTGCCATTGTTTGGAAAAAAACAAACCAAACCAAACCAAAATTATGCCATAACAACTGGTTTACCCTGAGCTCTTACATTCTGCCTGTATGTGTGTATTTGTTTGGATAATTCGTAGTATAGTAGACTAAAGAACAGTTACTGACCTGGAGTTTGTAGTGATGTAAGGTTAATTAAGTCACGATACTGCTGAGGGAAAGGGCAAGGACTACATTATTTACCATTAGTTAGTGTAGTTGTATGGTTGGACTCAGAAATTCTTACACAGGCTAGATGGAAGAGAGGTCATTACTCTGGATGTACTGTAATAAATGTTCTACCACATGACTCGGTGATTACCAAACCAACAAACCTAATAATAATGTTGTATTGCATTTACATAGTGTTATAATTTCTCTATCTCGTAAACTCTCGAAAACAACAGACAGCGTGTGTATGTATTGTTGTTGTTGTTGTTGTGGCCAATAGTACTTACTCTGGGATTACTATGTCTTCTTGGATGCGTAAGAGTCCTATATAAAAGAATGACAACACTAACATTCAATGGCCTAAGTAATCTATAATGAAATATAACCCTAAAAAACTTAGGATTTAGGTGCATATATGATAATTCTCGCATACATTTGAACACTACTGTACACATTATGATTTTCCTCCCAAATACACATTATTAGCGTTTTGACTATTTTTTTTTTATGGTATTTCATTCGTCTGGTTCTCTAAGACTTAACCCATTGCATATGAGTTTCAGTAAGTATGTAAGTAAGTGAGTAAGTCACCACGAGAGAATAGTAAGTGAGTTTGGGAATATAGTTCTCTCTCTCTCTCTCTCTCTCTCTCTCTCTCTCTCTCTCTCTCTCTCTCTCTCTCTCTCTCGACGTCAGGAGGGTTTATTTCAGTCAAGAATTATTTTTTAGTGTTAGTAATGAAAAGTGTTAAAATTGTCATGCTTGATCCAGTACTAATATAACTGTGGTATTTTGCAGGGAATATAAAGGAATACAAATTTATGCAGAGTCAGTAGGTGTGATTAGAATGACGCAGCATCACCTTTACTACAACAAAAAATTCGTCCTAAAATAGCATAGTCGTATTGTATGGAAAGGATAGAAAGGTGGAATCTATGAGCCGTATTGCCTTGCACCATCATAATAACAACACACCTTCATGGCAGTAAAGCGTGAAGAGGGCAATGACCGAGAGGGTTAAAGGGGGGGGGGGGCATCACACTATAGTACCTACAGTCTCCTTCTTGTGTCATTCTTCTTGGCCAAAATTATTCCTGACAGATTCACGTGTGTCCTCTCTGAAAGCAAGTCGGAGGTATCCTTAGTTTGACCTGAGGACGAAGGAAAATGTGTTGGTGGTGTGATAGATCCTATATAGAGAAAGGAAGGAAGGGAGGTCGGGCGGCAGGCAGCTTGGACACTCACCCGTGCTTGCTGTGGGCGGACCTGGGTTGTGGTGGTGGGCGTGGCTTGAAGGGGGGGGGGAGGACTACAATGTGCGCGCGCAGTCATACATTTTAGTGCCTGCGTATTGCTTTTATTTGCGTGAAGACCCGTGTGTGGGCACCCCAGCGACCGCTTGAAGGCACGGACGAGACGTCAACTTGGGTCGTAAGCGCTTGCCACCGAGGAGAGGTCCGGCTCCCTCTTGGCAAGCTAAGTGAATAAAAATGTGTTTATGGCCGGTGTTCATCCCGAGAAGCATTTGTTGTTACCTTGACGAGGTTGACTGAGCCAGGATGATACCTAGCCAAGTGTCCTTCTTCCCTAGCTCCCTCACCAGCAGGCCAGGGGTACTTACCGGGTTCTGTCAGACGCTCCTTACGTTTTTTTTTCCGGATTCTGTCAGACGCTCCTTACGTCAATATTTTGCCAGGCTGCTCCCCCTGCATTTGACAGCGTAATCTAGGAATATTATTCAACTCTTGCAGAAATTCGAACGAAACTGCGAACTGATTGGTCCTCTCAAGGGTTCGAGTGACTAATGTTAGCAATGTTTCTCTCCAATCGGATTTAGGTCTATAAAAAACCCACGATTTGATTGGGCCATAGAAGTTTGGGGAACTTGTGTCAACAAAGTGTTGGACCAATGAGCGGCCAGAACTCCCCCAGCTGTGACGACAACTGGCTCACTGAGTCCAGCTGCTCCACTGCACCTCCCCCCTCCCCCACCCCTCCCAGTCCTCCTTTCCAGTTGACCGAGTGTTCCAATAATCATGTTTATTCACCCTACCAACGTCTCACATTTCTTAAGCTTTATAGCCTCCGCCCTCCACCACGACTTATGATAATGTACAGTATATACCGTAGCTAAATTCTTTTCTATATTTTCATTTTACATTTTGAACAGTTCAGTAACAATAATAGCAAAACTAAGCTTCCTTTACAGCATGAATAAGTAATAAACTACAATATTATTTACTGTAGACAAAAGTAGTACGTCACCGATACACTTACTACACAATGCCATCACCAGACCAATTCCCCTAAAAAGAGAAATAAAATATTTTTCTTCTACGATATGTCCTTCAGTAGGTTATAATAGAGAGAAAGTAAAGATGTCTGTAGATAAATAAAAATATACTAAGAATACTCCTCACAACTCTATTTCTCAGCATACAGAGAAATACTGTAAAAAGAAAAATAATTAAGTTTAGAGTATCGATTGAGGGGGTAATACTGTTGGTAAATCTGGAGCAACTAATTCCTCCCAAACTATTCCAAGCAACACGCCACCATTATTTTTTGTCCATGGTCTTGTTTCCTAGCATACTCTAGTGGACCTCTTAAAACTAGAGACATGGACAAGAACAAACCCCATGAACCTCAGCACAGAACATGGGATATCCAGGCTGTATGGAAGAAATGTTTTGGACGAGGAGACAACCGACGATAACCGCTACGATGGCCCCATGTTATTATAAAGTCTAGGGGGCCAGTGTACACCAATCATCATCATATCCTCATTATTATTTTTCTTACATAAGGTCTGTTAAGCTTGGTTGACGAAATCTATATACAGTAAGTAAGACGATGTGTGAGGAAGAGTCTGACCTGACCACGTTTAGTCTCTGCTGCTGTATCTTTAAGGACCCTGTGGAGGCCCCTGATTCCTCCTGACTATGCCACGAAACAAACTCCTTATATATATGTTGTGTTTCGTGGCAATGTTTGAAGGACTCACTTACATTGAAATTTCTGCACAGTTATGAGTTTCGCCTCCACTGCTTCTTCATGTCAGGGGTCCATAACTCTTACTACTACTACTACTACTACTACTACTACTACTACTACTACTACTACTACTACTACTACTACTACTACTACTACTGCCTCAGAAACATATATATAGATCGAGAGAAAGAGAGAGAGTAGGGGAAATGTCATCAATAAAGTTTCCTGCTTATACTCAAAGGGTTTCCAGCACAATAATATATATTCCCAGAAGACGATACATTATGGAGCAAGGAGGTAAAATGCAGCCAGTTAGTACAGAGGGGTTGTGGGGGATGGAGGGGGCGTGGGGGATGGAGGGGGTGTAAGGGGTGGAGAGGGGGTGGGGGATAGAGGGGGTGTAAGGGATGGAGAGGGTGGGGGGCAGGAGACCAAGGATGATGGCTCAGTTTGTGGGATACATTGAGAGGGAGGAGGGAAGGACCAGGAGAGGGAGGGCAGGAGGGGGATGTTGCTGTGAGGATGAGAAGAGGGAGGAGGAAGGAACATGGTGGGGGGAAGGGGATTGGGTGAAGCAAGAAGAAGAAGAAGAGGAGGGGGAGGAAGAGGAAAAGGAGGAGGGAGGAGGAAGGAGCATGGAGGGGAGGGGTAGTAAAAAGTAGGAGAAGGAGGGGGAAGGAACATGGTGAGGAGATGTAATAGAGAAGGAAGAGGAGGAGGAAGAAGAAGATGAAGGGACTAGAAAGAGGAGGCAGAAGAAGAAAAGAAGAATAAGAAGAAGGGGGAGGAGATGAGAACCCGGGGGAGAAGAATGGAATCAGGGAGTGTAAAAGACAGAGAAAGAGGCGAGACGGGAGAGCAGCAGGGAATGAAAGGGGGAATGACGAGGGAAGAAAGGAAGGAGAGGCATAAATAAAGAAAGGATGGATAGAGGGGAGGAGGAGGAAGAAGAAGAATGTGCATAAAAGAGAAATAGGAGTGAGTGGGAAGGAAGGGAGGGAGGGAGGGGGGAGAAATGAAGAGATGACAGAGAAGAAGAAGAAGAAGAAAGGGAAAATTCGAGAGGAGAGAACATGCACATAAAGTTAGAGAAAGTGTAGTTGCGAAAGAAAATAACCAAATAAAAAAAAAAATAAAAAAAATAAAACGAAAGTGTAAGAATGGAGAAGGGAAGAAGAGAGTGTGGCAGGCAGGCAGGCAATAGGAGAAAGGCAAAGAGAGATGAAAAGCAGGAACACGCATAACGAGGAAACTAAAAAATGACAGATGAAAGGAGAGAAGAGGAGGAGGAGGGGAGAAAAAAAAAAGAGTGGAAGAGTGACAGTGAAGAATGGATGAAAGAAGTGAATTGAGATACAGTAAAAGCTGGGAAGAGAAAATGTAGGAGTAGAAGGAGGAAGAGAAGAAGGGAATGGAGTAGTAAGAGAATGATATGTGGGAAGAGGAATATTGGTAGAAGGAGGAAGAGAAGAAATAGAAGAAGATAAGAGAGAGGAAAGACAAGGAATAGAAGGAGAAGACTGGAGGAGATGGAATAAAAGGAGACAAGAAGGAAGAGAAGAAGGAAAGAGGAAATAAAAAAGGAGAAAATAGAAGAAGGAAGAGAAAAAGGAACTAGAGGAGAGAAGAAAGAACAAAAGGAGAAAAGAAGGAGAAGGAATAGAAGAAGGAACAAAATGAGAGAAGAAGGAGAAGGAATAGAAGGAGGAGGAGGAATGAAAGTAGGAAGAGGAGAAAGTGCAAAAATAGAAAAGAAGAATAGGAGGAGAAATAGAAGTAAGAAAACAAAAAGAAGGGAGGGGAAGGAAAAAATGATGATAATAGACACGAGGGAGGAGAGTAAAAGGAAGAAATATGAGGAACAGAAGAAAATATAAGAGGCCAAGAAAGATGAAAGAAAGACGGAAGAGAAGACAAGAGGAAAAGAAAGATGATATGAAAATGCAAAAGGAAACACAGGAGAAAGCAAATGGTGATAAAATAAGGGAGAGAAGAGATAATTAAGAGGAGAAGGAGAGAGAACAAAAAGAGGAGAGGGAAAGAGAGCAGAGAGAATATGAGGAGAAGGGGAGATGAGAGGAGAGAGAATATGTAGAGAAGGGGAGATGAGAGGAGAGATAACGAGAGGAGGGAAAGGGAAGGAGAGAAGAGGAAGGGAGTGAACAGAGAACAAGGAGAGGAGAGGAATGGAGGGAGAACTAGAAGAGGAAAGGAGAGGAGAGAACGAGAGGAGGAAACGGGGAGGAGAGGAGAGGAGAGGAATGGAAAGAGAACGAGAAGAGGAGAGGAGAGATAACAAGAAGAGGAAAAGAGTGGAGAGGAGAGAAGAGGAATGGAGAGAGAACAACAAGAGGAAAGGAGAGAGAACAAGAAGAATAAAAGAGAGGAAAGGAGAGATAACAAGAGGAGGAAAAGAGTGGAGGGGAGAGAAGAGGAATGGAGAGAGAACAACAAGAAGAAAAGAGAGAGAACAAGAAGAAGGAAAGAGCGGAAAGGAGAGATAACAAGAAGAGAAGGAGAGGAAAGGGGTGTCTTTGTCAGAAACAGGACAGACAGAGTGAGTCACGAGCCCCCCCTTACCATGACTCATCCTCTGCTGTCCTGTCCCCCTCCCCCCACGTTAGCCCCCCTTACCTACTCTCCTCCTTCCCCTTTCACTACTCTCCTCCTCCTTCTCCCTTCTATTCTCCTTCCCATTCCCCTTACTCTACTCTCCTTTCCATTCCCTTACTCTCCTCCCCCTTCCTCTATTCTCCTTCCTATTCATCTACTTTCCTTCCCCCTTATCCTTCCTTTACTCTCTTCTCCTTCCCTTTCCTCTACTCTCCTTACCCTTCCCTTACTCTCCTTCCCCTTACCCTTCCTTTACTCTCTTCTCCTTCCCCTTCCTCTACTCTCCTTACCCTTCCCTTACTCTCCTTCCCCCTTACCCTTCCTCTACTCTCCTTTCCATTCCCTTACTCTCCTCCCCCCTTCCTCTACTCTCCTTACCCTTCCCTTACTCTCCTCCCCTAACCCTTCCCTTACTCTCCTCCCCCCTTACCCTTCCCTTCCTTTACCCTGCTAATCCTTCCCCCTTCTCCAATCCTATCCAATCCTACTATTCTTTCCCCATCCATACTATCCTTCCCCCTTCCTCTGTCCCCTTTACCTATTTCTCCTTCAACTTCCCATTCCCTACTCTCCCCTATTCCTACTCTCTTCCCCCTCCCCCTATCCTACTCTTCTTTCCCCTATCCCCTCCACCCCACCTTCCCTTCACCTCATCCACCCTACTTTCATTTCCTCGTCTCCATTCTTTCTCTCCTTCCCATCCCCATTCCTACACTCCTTCCTCTTTCCCTATCCCTACTCTCTTCCTAGCTCTTCTCCTTTCCCCGACCCTACTCTCTTCCTCCTTATTTCCACCCTACTCTTCTTCCTCTGTTCCTCCCCCCTACTCTCCTCCCCCCATCCCCTTCCCTAACCCTACTCAGATAAAGGAAGGAAGTGAAATAAGTAGTCCTGTGAATTTTCCTCTGGGTTAAGAAAGTCCTCGGTGATTTAATACACTCTCTGATTCAACCACATACAGTCGCCGATATATTCCTAAAAATATTGTCAGTAACAGTGTCAATGTTAATGTGTGTAGGTATACAATGAAATCAATTTTATTATATGTGTAATTGTGTATCCTTTATATTATATTCTCTAAGTTCAGGAGAATGTTGATGAAAGGTTCTTGGCGGTTGAGGAAAGAGAGACTTGTCAGATATATGTTGATATTATATTTTAGATGTGTAGCCTTTATTGTATCTTCTCTACTTTCAGGAGAATGTTGATCAAAGGTTCTTGGTGGTTGTGGAATGAAAAAGTTGTCAGATATAAGTTAAGCTTATACTTTAGATGTGTGTCAGATGTGTTGTCAGATATATGTTGAGATTATACTTTAGATGTGTATCCTTTATGGTATCTTCTCTACTTTCAGGAGAATATACTCATAAATGAAAGGCTGGTTGTTGGTTGTTGAGGAAAGAGAGAGTTGTCATATTTACGATGAAATATACTTACAATGAATTATACTTTAGATGTGTGTCCTTTATGGTATCTTCCCTATTTTCAGGAGAATGTACTCGTTGATGAAAGGCTGGTTGTTGGTTGTTGAGGAAAGAGAGAGTTGTAAGGCCTAAGGACCAAGACGCATCCTACCGTAAGTATTACTAATCGTGTTCATAAGCTGCTTTACCTCATACCTTCCCCTCCGTCACACTCCAGTGATGCCAATTTAGCGATTTTCTATGACAAAGTGTGTAAATGTTTGTTGATTGTTTGATTTATAGGAATATCAATGAGAACGTTTAGACAAAAATCTTTAAACTGGAAAGTGGTAATAACCGTTAAACTGGAAATTGGGAAAAAACCGTTTAACTGGCAATTCGCAAAAAAAAAAAAAAAAAAATCAACAGCAGAACTATAAACTGGCAATTGGTAGAAACGGTTACACATGCAATTGGTACAAACCGTTAAACTGAAAATTTGGGAAAACTGTTAAACTGGAAATTGGGAAAACCGTTAAATTGGAAATTGGGAAAAACCATTAAACTGGTAACTTGTAAAAATTGTTAAAACCGTTAAACTGACAATTGATAAAAACCGTTAAACTGGCAACTGGTAAAAATCGTTAAATTAACAATGAACATAAAAAACAAAAACAAATAATCCGGCAATCGATTGTGAAGTTGGTAAATGGCTAAAACCGTTTAACTGACAACTGATAAAATCCGTTTAACTGACAATTGGTAAAAAAAACAACGTTGCAATTGCAAACGGTAAAATAAACGTTAAATTGGATACTGGGTAAAAAAAAACGTTAAACTGGAAATTGGTAAGAAAAACGTTTAACTGGAAATTGGTTAAAATAAAAACGTTAAACTGCAAATTGTAAAAAAAAAAGTTAATCTGGAAATTGTTAAAAAAAGTTAAACTGGAAATTGATCAACAAAATAGTAAAACTGGAAATTGGTAAAAATAACGTTAATCTGGAAATTGGTAAAAAAAAGAACGCTAAACTGGCAACAGTGCTCTTTCGCCGTCTACTTATGAGGCAGCCTTAAACGTATTTCCAGTAGACGCTCTCGATCGACAGTCCTGGAATCTGTGGTTGGATTCCAATAATAGACGAGGGAGAGCAAAGGGATTTACAACACACACACACACACACACAAACACACACACATCTGTACACACACAAACACACATACACCTCCATATACATCTCTGTACACACACACACACACCTTTATATACACATCTGTACACACACAAACACAAATACACCTCCATATACATCTCTGTACACACACACACACACACCTCCATATACACCTCTGTACACACACACACACACACACACACACACACACACACCACTCCATATACACCTCTGTACACACACACACATACACACACACACACACACCTATACACACGCACGCAAAACTATCTGAGCTGGGTCATGATCTACAAAGTATCAACACTGGAAACTACTAAGAGGTATTGGTGCATTTTCATTAAAAGTTAAAAGAAATGTGTGGAGTTTATATTTCCCATCACTGCCACCTTGTGAAGTATTCGGTTATATATTTTTTTAGCTAATGTTTGCACACTCCTAAGGGGCACTCTGTTGTGTGGAAGAATTGGCTGGCTTCTGAATTCACTATGTTATGTCAAGTTATACGGCAGTGTTCCCCAGTAGACAGGACCGTCATCTGTTTTGTAATTTAATTTGGAGGAATCGGCAACACCTCGTTAACGTTAATCCACAATAGTATTACCTCCTTTACATTCACAACAATTTTCGAAGACCATTGCAGAACCATTCAGAAAAGGAACACACCCAATTACAGCAGAAAATTAGATATTAAGCAAAAGAATAACAATAATAAAATAAAATTATGTTGTTGTAATGATGTGAAATTTGTGGTGGTGAGGTTTGACTTTTCATCACACATAATAATTATACGGATTTATTTTTTCATGCCTGACCTAACAGTGATAGCAAAAAAGAAGAAGAAAAAGTAAAAAATAAATGCTCGAGAATATAGGGAAAATTAAAAATATGACAGAACGTAAAAATGGCGTCCCGATTCTCTACGCTTCCCATTTTTATTTCTGTCCAGCTGTGAATTTTTCCAAGTCAGTATCAGCGAGAAATATTGAGTAAGGATTCCTTTTGCCTGTTGCTGCTACCATGCGTCCTGTCTCTCCCTTCTCCCCGCCTGACGCTTCGTCTGACGAGAACACAACTTTTGCATTGGTTCACGGGAGAACATATTTTCTTAGCACTCGCGAATATCTGTATCTAGTTTTAGTGTTCTCGTATTTATTTATGTGTATGCGTTCAGTATATATATATATATAAAAATATTGCCAATGTGCTAGATGTAATATTCATATTAGGTACTATTTCTAAATGGCAATATAATTAAGGTATGTCTGTGAATAACTTTAAAGCAATAACTAGTCCAAGGATTAAATGGGTTACTCATCCTAATTGTAGCAAAAATATCTAAAATCGAGTATGCCATCAATTTCTCAAAAAAAAAAAAAAATGTATATGGTGTAGAGTGGCATGACGACAATGGAGTGAATAAGTCAAATACAGCTAAGAAGAACACTGATAGACAGGGTAATAGAACAAGCCCTGAGGAACACCACTCATAATAACCTTAGACGTCCGACTTGCTTAAGGGACCCTGTGATGTAGTCTGAAAATTCAAGATAAATGAGTCCTTCAAGTATTGCCACGAAACACCACCTATATGGAAGGAGCTTGCTTCGTGACATGAACAGGAGTAATCAGATGCCTCCAATTTTCATCCACGATCAGAGGGTCCTTAACGGGGTAGGATATATTATACTTTGGGTACATTAGAGCGAATTGAGTCCTCCAAAGTATGCCAGGAAGAAGGACCAAATTAACAAATATAATAGTACCATGTTACCTGGAATAGTTTGGGGGGAATCAGTTGCTCGAGATTTACCACCGTTGTACTATGCCATTAATAGGAATTGTTGTAAGGTTTATATAATTAGTGCCGTGTATGAGTGTATCCAGGGGGCCATACTTTTATTGGTGAAAATGAAGTTCCCTCCAAATTACAACAAAAAACACACTGACTCGGTAATACCCTAGTGTTTTATTGTTTTGTTTTGTAGAACTGTTTGGTGAAATCAGTGTCCTTCACTTCACCGATATTATGACCCTCTTAGTCACACACACACACACACACACACACACACACACACACACACACACACACACACACACACACACACACACACACACACACACACACACACACACACATACACACATACACATATATGAGCACGAAAATGAACGTTCACACACACACACACACACACACACACACACACACACACACATATGAGCACGAAAATGAACGTTCACACATACACATACACACACATACATTGTGTGTTGAACTGCTGTGGTCACTTGACTTTGTGACCACCATGGACCCTACAGAGAGAATCCTTTAGTTCCCCATTACCCTTCAGCTGTATGACCGGTCCCTCTAATCCTTTTACACAGTCCTATGCCCTCACTCTACATCCTGTCCGCTCCTCCTTCATACATCTGACCAGACCTTCATTTCTCACCTATACTGTTAATACCCTGTTCGCCTTTCCTTCACTACTTCTACGTCGTGTGAGTCTGTTCTTCTCTCTCTCTCTCTCTCTCTCTCTCTCTCTCTCTCTCTCTCTCTCTCTCTCTCTCTCTCTCTCTCTCTCTCTCTCTCTCTCTCTCTCTCTCTCATACTTCTTGTTTTTCTTGTTCTTGTTCTTGTTCTGCTTCTTCACAACCCCTGCGTCTCTCCTTCTTTCCCTGTCAGCCATCTCAATAGGGTCTACTTCATGTCCCCCCCCCCTCCCTCCTCCTCCTCCTCCTCCTCCTCCTCCTCCTCCTCCAGCACTGCCTACTTCCCTCCCTCTCTCTTCTCTCCTTTCCAGTTTATCCTCCTTCCGTTTCTTTCCTACCTTCTCATTTCTCCCTCCTTATCTTCATCTACTCTTTCCATCTAAACCTTCCTTCCTCCCTCCCTCTGTCCCTTTTTCTCCAGCTTTCTCTATCACCTTGCCTATCTCTTCACCCTTTCCTCCCTACCTCTCTCTCTATTTACTCTCCTCCCTCTCTTCCAGTCCTCCCTATCTCCCTCTCGCCCTCCTTCCCTCTCCATGTCTCCCACCCTCTCTTTCATTCTTTTTTACATCCTTCCCTCTTCTCCAGTCTCCCCTCCCCCTCGTTCTCTCCCCCTCCTTTTCCTGTTCTTCCCCTCATGTTTTTTGTTTGAGAACCATTTTTGAGTTAACCTACATCACTTAATTAAAGTAGGTTGGACTAAATCAGGTCAGGTGACGTTGGGTTGGTTTGGGTTAGACTGTGTAAGATTAAGCAAGGATAGGAAAGTCAGGCTTTAAGCTAGATTAGATTAGGTAAAACTGCTGTAAATAGATTTGTTACTTTACAGTATCTTAAGGGGGTAATACACTTATGTCACATTAGAAATTCTTGATTCCTCCAAAGTATGCCAGGAAACAGGACCAGATATACAAATATAATGGTGGTCTGTGGCTTGGAATAGTTTGGAGGAATCAGTAGCTCCAGTGTATTACCCTCTTAAGTTAGATTCGTTTGGCAAGGGTAACAGTAATTCATGAAATCTAATAGTGTCATCCTTCTAAAGATATAAATAAATACTAAGAACTGAAATCAATCACAGTACAATCCAAGAATAATGCACTCATGAGCCGTCCACCTCAGTGAGACGGATCTTGGTGTAATTGATTGTGGTGACATCCCTATTCCTCTGGCCCGTTTATATCTGTTCTGGCGTCCCGAGGTGTCAGGTTTTGGCGTACCGATTAATACAACTACAAATCATCTTCTACATATATGATCAGCTCTGCCGTGCTCATAATATTCATACATCTAGCTGTGTGTCTATTCTTGGTAATGGTGTTCGAATGCAATTGGCTCCGGATTCCCGATTTATCTGACTGCATTATTTTGTGATGGGTCCTGCTGGCAACCCGGGCATTTAGTTGTGTGTGTGTGTGTGTGTTCTTGGTTCTGGTGTTCTAATGCAACTGGCTCTAGTTTCCCTATTTATCTGACTGCATTATTTTGTGATGTGTTCTTCTGGCATCCCTGACTAACACCATCACGTCCCACTGGTAAGGTGCTGGACGCCGCTGTTTCATTCCAAGTTGGAGTAGTTTTATGATCTACCGGAATTTTGGGGCAGCTCTCTTGTCGTAGTCGTTGTTGGCGAATCACACTATTACCTAAAATGGCATTGTGTTGCACCCTTCATTTGAAACAACGGAATGTGATCTAGAGCGAGGACCTGCATCTGTGTATTGTTTTGCCCGGAACTTCTAATACTCGTATTTCAGAGGACAAATCTTACAGCATCTGACTACGAATGCATAAATGTACAACCAGATACGGATATGCAGATATAAACGTCCACACAGGCCTCATCCTAAGCTATCTATAGAGGGAAGGGACACAGTAAATGCTGAAACGTTTCCGGCAACATTTTTGATCAAGTGAAGTGAATGGAAGCCTCTGTCCTGCCGCTCGGGGCTCTTGACTACTAATGAAGTCGAGATGAACACAGTCGGGAGGGAGAGTCAGCACTTGGACAGCAGGCGGCCTTTGTCCCTCCCTCTAGCGGTGTGACAGGGGAGGTACAGTACAACTCGCACTGATTTTCTCTCAAACATTGGTAAAGAGGGAGGGATAGATTAAGGGGATAGTCTACTTTTGGTACAGTAGAGTGCTTTGATTCCTCTAAAGTATGCCAGGAAACAGGACCAGATTAACAACAAATAATGGTGGCCTGTCGCTTGGAATAATGTGGAGGAATCTGTTGCTCGAGATTAACCAATAATGTTCTACATCCTCAATTCTCTTGTGAACGAGTACTTCACAAATACGTCATACTTACTTAATGCTCACTGGGTTTGTTGATTGACATGTTGTGTGTCATAACCCTCTCTCGCTTAGTGAACATACATGCAAGTCACATATACTGTACATCATATTAATCCTTTTGTGCACGTTCGACTCACATACCTAATCATTAACTCTCTCTCTCTCTCTCTCTCTCTCTCTCTCTCTCTCTCTCTCTCTCTCTCTCTCTCTCTCTCTCTCTCTCTCTCTCTCTCTCTCTCTCTCTCTCTCTCTCTCTCTCTCTCCTACATGTGTGTCTGTCATAACCCCTTCCCTTACGACTGACTCACAGTTTCGTCACACTTATTCAACTCTCATACAATGCCTGAGGGAAGATTGTTTATGTTAGCTGTAGTGATGACCGACGAATTTTCACAACTTTTATATAAGGGTATAGTATACTTTTGATACATTGGAGCGCCTTGATTCCTCCAAAGTAGTCCAGGAAACAGGATCAGATTAACAAAAATAATGGTTTCCTGTTGCTTGGAATAGTTTACAGGAATCAGTACCTCCCAATAAGTAGGTATCACACTGGCTTATTTTCCTCCGTCCTGCGGCTTCCTACGACCTCCAACCCGTTTTGTGAGGTGTAGAGGACAACGAGGAATCTAAGCGAGGAAAATGTAGCTCTAGATCGGAGGATGATGGATGGAAAACGGAGGAAATACAAAGGGGAGACTCTCTTGGTGGGTAACTTGAGTGCTACCGATTCCTCCAAGCCACACCAAGAAACAGACACTCCTCATTTGTTACATTGAGGTCGTGTTGTTTCCTGACATAGGTTGGAGGAATCAGTAGCCTTCCAATTCACCAAACAAACGAATCTATCCCCTTAAGAACCCTGTGATCATGTATGAGAATTCATGAAGGCTTTTGATTCCTCCGGACTATTCCACGAAACAAGCTTCTTCCATATTAGTGGCGTTTCGTGGCAATATTTGAAGGACTCATTTACCTCTAATTTTCTGACTACATTATATTATTGTTATATTATTGTTACTGGTATATTTTTGTTACTGTTATATTATTGTTACTGTTATATTATTGTTACTGTTATATTATTGTTACTGTTATATTATTGTTACTGTTATATTATTGTTACTGTTATATCATTGTTACTGTTACTCGTATATTATTGTTGCTGTTATATTATTGTTACTGTTATATCATTGTTACTGTTACTCGTATATTATTGTTGCTGTTATATTATTGTTACTGAAATATTACCGTTACTGTTGTACTATTGTTACTGTTACTCGTAAATTACCGTTACTGTTATATTATGGTAACTGTTATATTATTGTTACTGTTATATTCATTGTTACTGTTACTCGTATATTATTGTTACTGTTATATTATTGTTACTGTTATATCATTGTTACTGTAATATTATTGTTACTGTTATATCATTGTTACTGTTATATTATTGTTACTGTTATATTATGGTAACTTATATTATTGTTACTGTTATATTATTGTTACTCTTATATTATTGTTACTGTTATATTTATTGTTATTCTTATATTATTGTTACTGTTATGTAATTGCCTTGGGTGGAGGGGGTTTGCTGTCTCTGAACGCTATTTTGTTGACGTGGTTGTTGTCATTGTTATTATTGGTATTGGTGTTGTTATCATTATTGTTATTTTTGTTTTAAAAGTTGTCTTACTCATGTTGATGTTATTGTTGTTATTGATATAGCTGTTGTTGCTGTAGTTTCATTTAGTATATATTGCTTTTGTTGTTTTTATTATTATTATTATTATTATTATTATTATTATTATTATTGTTGTTAAAAGTTTTAGTATTGTTGTTGTTATTAATATTATTGTTACTGGTATTATTATTATTGCTGTTGCTGTTATTGTTAATATTATTGTTATTGTTGTTGTTATTATTGTTATTATTGTTGTTATTGTTATTATTATTGTTGTTATGGTTATTATTGTTGTTGTTGATATTATTGGTCATGATGTCAACTGTATTACTTTATTAGACACAGGTAAGAGAGGGTAATGGAGCGAAAGTTCAAGGGGGGGGGGGTCGGGGCTTGGGGATGGGGAGCAGGGGTAAAAGAGGGAGGAGAGCATAGGGGGTTGGGGGGGATGGGAGTGAGGGGTGAATTTGAAAGAGCAGAGGGGGCTGGAGGGGATGGGAGTGAGGGGTGAACTGGAGAGAGAGATAGGAGGGAGGTAGGAGGTCAGTATAGAGATAGGAGAGAGGTAGGAGGTCAGTAGAGAGATAGATGGGAGAGGTAGGAGGTCAGTAGAGAGATAGGAGATAGGTGGGAGAGATAGGAGGTCAGTAGAGAAATAAGAGAGAGGTAGGGAGGTCAGTAGAGAGATAGGAGATAGGTGGGAGAGATAGGAGGTCAGTAGAGAAATAAGAGAGAGGTAGGAGGTCAGTAGAGAGATAGGAGATAGGTAGGAGAGATAGGAGGGTCAGTAGAGAGATAGGAGAGAGGTAGGAGGTCAGTAGAGAGATAGGAGATAGGTGGGAGAGATAGGAGGTCAGTAGAGAGATAGGAGAGAGACACAAAGGGCGGATATAACACCAGAGTGGATGCTAGCGACCTTCTACAAACTACTGGCCCACAAAATTACCGGAAATTCGTTCTGAGTGTGTCGGTAGGTATTGTCTGGTGTGGCGTCATTCATACTCATTACTACAACAATTACCGTTATAACCACACACCTGTCAGCATAAACCACCCACACCCCCAACTGTTATAACCACACATCTACCGTTATAACCACACACCTGCTGCTATTACTCCACACTTACCGTTATAAACCACACACCTGCTGCTATTACTCCACACTTACCGTTATAACTACACACCTGTCAGCATAACTACACACCATTATACCCACACACCTACTGTTAAAACCACACACCTGCTGTTAAAACTACACACCCTGCCAACATAACCACACATGATAGTAGCCACATACCACTCATTATAAGCACACCTGCCATCATAACCACACACACATATCATTATAACCACAACATACTGATCACCATAACCATACATACACATCATTATAACCACACACGCACATCATTATAACCACAACATATTGATCACCATAACCACACATACACATCATTATAACCACACACACACATCATTATAACCACAACATACTAATCACCATAACCACACACACACATCATTATAACCACATACACACATCTTTATAACCACAAACACACATATCATTATAACCACACACACACACATCATTATAACCACACATACACATATCATTATAACCACAACATACTGATTACCATAATCACACACGACACACATCATTATAACCACACACACACACATCATTATAACCAC
>JAWQEG010007939.1:0-25661 GCA_033782935.1 Petrolisthes cinctipes
TCTTCGACTCCACTCCACTCCACTATAACTGCTGTCGGTCGAATTAGTTTAACACATGCAACAATCATTTCTCAACACACCCCCCCCCCCTTCCCCACCATTCCTTCCCCTTCCCTTCCCCCCTCCCTCCCTTTCCTTCCCTTCCCCTCCCCTCCCCTCCTTTCCCTTCAGTCACTTTCTTTCCCTCCCTCCCCTCCCATCCCCCACCATCCCTTCCTTTCCCCACCATCCCCTTCCCCGCCCCTTCCCTTCCTCTTCCCTCCCCTTACCACCCTTCCCCTCCCTTCCCCTCCCTTCCCCTCCCCTTCCCTTCCCACCCTTCCCCTCCCCTCCCCTCCCCTCCCCTCCCCTCCCCTCCCTTCCCCTCCCTTCCCTTCCCACCCTTCCCCTCCTCTCACCCCTTCCCCACCGTGTGAATTGTACGTATGTTTGATCTTGTCTTATTGGCAATTGTTTCTCTCTCCATGCATGACTGCCTGTTTGCTTCTCTCTCTCTCTCTCTCTCTCTCTCTCTCTCTCTCTCTCCTCTCTCTCTCTCTCTCTCAGACACAGTTGAGAATTCACAACTGCTTTACACACACACACAGAGTTGAGAATTCACAACTACTGTACACACACACACACAGAGTTGAGAAGTTCACAACTGCTTTACACACACACACACAGAGTTGAGAATTCACAACTACTTTACACACACACACACTCACACATACACACACACATCACTGTTTGCCATATGGAGACCACTATTCTTGCCACAAACAACCCAACTCCTCTTTTACCTATCATTAAGACCATATAATTATAATATAAGACCACGAATATATTCCATTTTCTCCATTTTTTCCATTTTTCCATTTTTCACCTTCTCTCCCAGACTGTTAAATCACGATACTCTTAAATATTTCCAAAATCAGACATTGTTTCACCCTTTCACTTCAATTTTTTTTTTTTTTTTTTTTTTTTTTGTCTGCATTACTTCTCAATTTATTTTTTCCTCCTCATTTGCCAAGTTCATTTCACGTTGCACGCTCCACATATTTATCTCACAAAAGAACACAATTTTCACCCGAGGTTTCTTTCATCTTGGTCGGTCTCATAGTCATGCATCTGAGATATATATATAAATAATAATAATAATAATAATAATACTTTTGCTCAATATCGTATAACATATCAACTTCAAAAAACTTCCTGGTAAATCATGGCTGTGTGACGCTAAATAACACGTCTGTCTTTCTCTCTGTGTGTTGTCAATTGTATTCTTTAATAAGACAGTAGAAGGTTTCACAACAACAGATCAATTTCTTGCACGGACTCACATCTCTACCTACATTCATCAAACAGAAACTTTTTTTGTACAGTTATTTCCACTTATGTATACAGTAGTAAAGAACACACACACACACACACAGATGTTTAATGTTTAATCTCTCTCTCTCTCTCTCCTCTCTCTCTCTATCTCTCGTCTCTCTCTCTCTCATCTCTCTCTCTCTCTCTCTGTCTCTCTCTCTCTGTCTCTCTCTCTCTCTGTCTCTCTCTCTCTCTGTCTCTCTCTCTCTGTCTCTCTCTCTCTGTCTCTCTCTCTCTGTCTCTCTCTCTCTCTGTCTCTCTCTCTCTCTCTCTGTCTCTCTCTCTCTCTCTCTCTCAATACTTTTTTCCTCTCACTCAATTATTCATTTCCTCTCACTCAAATTATTCATTCCTCTCACTCAAATGATCTCTTACTCTCACTCAAAATTATTTCTTCCTCTCACTCAAAATTATTTCTTCCTCTCACTCAAAATTATTTCTTCCTCTCACTCAAAATTACTTCTTCCTCTCACTCAAAATTATTTCTTCCTCTCACTCAAAATTATTTCTTCCTCTCACTCAAATATCTCTTCCTCTCACTCAAGTTATATCTCTCTCAATCAAATAATGTATTCCTCTCACTCAAATTATTTTTACCTCTCACTCAAATGATTCCTTCCTCTCACTCAAATGATTCCTTCCTCTCACTCAAATGATTCCTTCCTCTCACTCAAATGATTCCTTCCTCTCACTCAAATTATTCCTTCCTCTCACTCAAACTATTCCTTCCTCTCACTCAAATTATTCCTTCCTCTCACTCAAATTATTTCATTTTTTCCTCTCACTCAAATTATTTATATCTTCCTCTCACTCAAATTATTTTTTTTCCTCTCACTCAAATTATCTCTTTCTCTCACACTGCTCTTTCTTCCTCTCACTCAAATTATTCCTTCGTCTCACTTAAATTATTTTTTCCTCTCACTCAAATGATTCCTTCCTCTCACTCAAATTATTTCTTCCTCTCTCAAATTATTTTTTGTTCCTCTCACTCAAATTGTTTCTTCCTCTCACTCAAATTATTTCATTTTTTCCTCTCACTCAAATTATTTATATCTTCCTCTCACTCAAATTATTTTTTTCCTCTCACTCAAATTATCTCTTCCTCTCACACTGCTCTTTCTTCCTCTCACTCAAATTATTTATATTTTCCTTTCACTCAAATTATTTTTCCTCTCACTCAAATTATTCCTTCCTCTCACTCAAATTATTCCTTCCTCTCACTCACATTATTAATTCCTCTCACTCAAATTATTTTTTCCTCTCACTCAAATCATTCCTTCCTCTCACTCAAATTATTCCTTCCTCTCACTCAAATTATTTCTTCCTCTCACTCAAATTAATCCTTCCTCTCACTCAAATTATTTTTTCCTCTCACTCAAATTATTCCTTCCTCTCACTCAAATTATTTTTTCCTCTCACTCAAATTATTCCTTCCTCTCACTCAAATTATTTCTTCCTCTCACTCAAATTATTTCTTTTTTTCCTCTCACTCACATTGTTTCTTCCTCTCACTCAAATTATTTCTATTTTTCCTCTCACTTAAATTATTTATTTTTTTCCTTTCATTCAAATTATTTATTTCTTCCTCTCACTCAAATTATTTTTTTTCCTCTCACTCAAATTATCTCTTCCTCTCACACTGCTCTCTCTTCCTCTCACTCAAATTATTCCTTCCTCTCACTCAAATTATTTTTTCCTCACATTCAAATTATTTTTCCTCTCACTCAAATTATTCCTTCCTCTCACTCAAGTTCTCAAATTATTTTTTCCTCTCACACAGCTCTTTCTTGCTCTCATTTAAATTATTTCTTCCTCTCACTCAAATATCTCTTTCTCTCACTCAAATGATATTTGCCTCTCACTCAAATTATTTCCTCCTCTCACTCAAATTATTTCTTCCTCTCACTCAAATTATTTCTTCCTCTCACTTAAATTATTTTTTCCTCTCACTCAAGTTCTTTTACTCTCACTCAAATTATATTTTCCTCTCACACTGCTCTTTCTTCCTCTCACTCAAATAGTTTATTCCTCTCACTCAAATTATTTTTACCTCTCACTCAATTTTTTTCCTCTCACACTGCCCTTTCTTCCTCTCACTCAAATGATTCCTTCCTCTCACTCAAATTATTCCTTCCTCTCACTCAAATCATTCTTTCCTCTCACTCAAATCATTCCTTCCTCTCACTCAAATTATTTCTTTCTCTCACTCAAATTATTTCTTCCTCTCACACTGCTCTTTCTTGCACTCACTCAAACTATTCCTTGCTCTCACTCAAATTATTTCTTTCTCTCACTCAAATTATTTTTTCCTCACTCAAATTATTTCTTCCTCTCACTCAAATTATTTCTTCCTCTCACTCAAATTATTTCTTCCTCTCACTCAAATTATTCCTTCCTCTCACTCAAATTATTCCTTCCTCTCATTCAAATTATTCCTTCCTCTCACTCAAATTATTTCTTCCTCTCACTCAAATTATTTCTTGCTCTCACTGCTCTTTCTTGCTCTCACTCAAACTATTTCTTGCTCTCACTCAAATTATTTCTTTCTCTCACTCAAAATATTTTTTCCTCACTCAAATTATTTCTTCCTCTCACTCAAATTATTCCTTCCTCTCACTCAAATTATTCCATCCTCTCACTCAAATTATTCCTTCCTCTCACTCAAATTATTTCTTCCTCTCACTCAAATTATTCCTTCTTCTCATTCAAATAATTTTCTCCTCTCACTCTTCATTTCATCTCTCACACTTCTCTTTCTCTCACTCAATTATTTCTTCCTCTCACGAATATTATTTCTTCCTCTCACTCAAATTATTTCTTCCTCTCACTCATATTATTTCTTCCTCTCACTCAAATTACCTCTTCCTCTCACACTGTTCTATCTTCCTCTCACTCAAATTATTTTTTCCACTCACTCAAATGATTTTTTCCCCTCACTCAAATTATTTTTCCTCTCACCCAAATTATCCCTTCCTCTCACTCAAATTATCTATTCTTCTCTCAAATTATTTCTTTTTTTCCTCTCACTCAAATTATTTCGTCCTCTCACTCAAATTATTTCTTCCTCTCACTCAAATTATTCCTTCCTCTCACTCAAATTATTCCATCCTCTCACTCAAATTATTCCTTCCTCTCACTCAAATTATTTTTTTCCTTTCACTCAAATTATTTTTTTCCTTTCACTCAAATTATTCCTTCCTCTCACTCAAATTATTCCTTCCTCTCACTCACATTATTAATTCCTCTCACTCAAATTATTTTTTCCTCTCACTCAAATCATTCTTTCCTCTCACTCAAATTATTTCTTCCTCTCACTCAAATTATTCCTTCCTCTCACTCAAATTATTTCTTCCTCTCACTCAAATTATTCCTTCCTCTCACTCAAACTATTCCTTCCTCTCACTCAAATTATTCCTTCCTCTCACTCAAATTATTTCTTCCTCTCATTCAAATTATTCCTTCCTCTCACTCAAATTATTCCTTCCTCACTCAAATTATTTCTTCCTCTCACTGCTCTTTCTTGCTCTCATTCAAACTATTTCTTGCTCTCACTCAAATTATTTCTTTCTCTCACTCAAATTATTTTTTCCTCACTCAAATTATTTCTTCCTCTCACTCAAATTATTCCATCCTCTCACTCAAATTATTCCTTCCTCTCACTCAAATTATTTCTTCCTCTCACTCAAATTATTCCTTCTTCTCACTCAAATTATTTCTTCCTCTCACTTAAATTATTTCCTCCTCTCACACTACTCTTTCTTGCTCTCACTCAAACTATTTCTTGCTCTCACTCAAATTATTTCTTTCTCTCACTCAAATTATATTTTCCTCTCACTCAAATTATTTCTATTTTTCCTCTCACTCAAATTATTTCTTTTTTTCCTCTCACTCAAATTAATTCTTGCTCTCACACTGCTCTTTCTTCCTCTCAATCAAATAATTTCTTCCTCTCACTCAAATTGTTCCTTCCTCTCACTCAAGTTCTCAAGTTATTTTTTCCTCTCACACAGCTCTTTCTTGCTCTCACTCAAATTACTTCTTTCTCTCACTCAAATATCTCTTCCTCTCATTCAAATGATATTTGCCTCTCACTCAAATTATTTCTTCCTCTCACTTAAATTATTTTTTCCTCTCACTCAAGTTCTTTTACTCTCACTCAAATTATATCTTCCTCTCACACTGCTCTTTCTTGCTCTCACTCAAATAGTTTATTCCTCTCACTCAAATTATTTTTACCTCTCACTGAATTTTTTTCCTCTCACACTGCTCTTTCTTCCTCTCACTCAAATTATTCCTTCCTCTCACTCAAATTATTCCTTCCTCTCACTCAAATTATTCCTTCCTCTCACTCAAATTATTTCTTCCTCTCACTCAAATTATTTCTTCCTCTCACTCAAATTATTCTTTCCTCTCACTCAAATTATTCCTTCCTCTCACTCAAATTATTTCTTCCTCTCACTGCTCTTTCTTGCTCTCACTCAAACTATTTCTTGCTCTCACTCAAATTATTTCTTTCTCTCACTCAAATTATTCCATCCTCTCACTCAAATTATTCCTTCCTCTCACTCAAATTATTTCTTCCTCTCACTCAAATTATTCCTTCTTCTCACTCAAATTATTTCTTCCTCTCACTCAAATTATTTCCTCCTCTCACACTACTCTTTCTTGCTCTCACTCAAACTATTTCTTGCTCTCACTCAAATTATTTCTTTCTCTCACTCAAATTATTTTTTCCTTACTCAAATTATTTCTATTTTTCCTATCACTCAAATTATTTCTTTTTTTCCTCTCACTCAAATTAATTCTTGCTCTCACACTGCTCTTTCTTCCTCTCAATCAAATAATTTCTTCCTCTCACTCAAATCATTCCTTCCTCTCACTCAAATTATTTCTCCTCTCACTCAAATTATTTCTTCCTCTTACACTGCTCTTTCTTGCTCTCACTCAAACTATTCCTTGCTCTCACTCAAATTATTTCTTCCTCTCACTCAAATTATTTCTTCCTCTCACTCAAATTATTCCTTCCTCTCACTCAAATTTTTCCTTCCTCTCACACAAATTAATTTTCTCTCACTCCTCTTTCTTCTTCTCATTCAAACAATTTTCTCCTCTCACTCTTCATTGCATCTCTCACACTTCTCTTTCTCTCACTCAATTATTTCTTCCTGTCACTCAAATTATTTCTTCCTCTCACTCAAATTATTTCTTCCTCTCACTCTTCACTTCAGCTCTCATACTTATCTCTCCTCCTATAACGGATTTAACGAACATAACTGATTTAACGGATTTAACGAACATAACGGATTTTCTGGCATTTAAGTATTCGTTTCCTATTTAACCTTTTCCCAATTCTTTTTTGTCTTGTTCTTGTATATTTCAGTAATTATCTTCTTCCTTCCTTCCTTCCTTTCTTCTATACATTACTCTTCCTTCCTTCCTTCCTTCTGTATATTACTCTTCCTTCTTTCCTTCCTTCCTTCCTTCTTTCTATACATTACTCTTCCTTTCTTCCTTCCTTCCTTCCTTCTGTACATTACTCTTCCTTCCTTCCTTCCTTCCTTTTGTACATTACTCTTCCTTCTTTCCTTCCTTCTGTACATTACTCTTCTTTCCTTCCTTCCTTCTGTACATTACTCTTCCTTCCTTCCTTCCTTCTGTACATTACTTTACCTTCCTTCCTTCCTTCCTTCCTTCCTTCCTTCTGTACATTACTCTTCCTTCCTTCCTTCCTTCCTTCCTTCTGTACATTACTCTTCCTTCCTTCCTTCTGTACATTACTCTTCCTTCCTTCCTTCCTTCTGTATATTACTCTTCCTTCCTTCCTTCCTACTGTACATTACTCTTCCTTCCTTCATTCCTTCCTTCTTTCTGTACATTACTCTTCCTTCCTTCCTTCTTTCTGTACATTACTCTTCCTTCATTCCTTCCTTCCTTCCTTCTGTACATTACTTTACCTTCCTTCCTTCCTTCCTTCCTTCTGTACATTACTCTTCCTTCCTTCCTTCTGTACATTACTCTTCCTTGCTTCTGTACATTACTTTACCTTCCTTCCTTTCTTCCTCCAAAGAAATTTTTTCCTCTCACTGCATGCATTTCCCCTCTCACTACTCTCTCTTCCCTCCCTCTCACTACTCTCTCTTCCCTCCCTCTCACGACTCTCTCTTCCCTCCCTCTTACTATTCTCTCTTTCCTCCCTCTCACTACTCTCTCTTTCCTCCCTATCACTACTCTCTCTTTCCTCCCTCTCACTTATCTTCTTTTCCTCCCTCTCACATTTCTCCTCTTTCTCCCACTCACTACTCTCTCCTATTTCCCTCTCATTTTCTCCTTGCTCTCACTACCCTCTTATTTCTCCCTCTCAATATCATTTCCCCTCTACTACTCTCACTTTCCTCCCTCTCACTACTCTCTCCTTTTTCCCTCTCACTTTACTTCTTGCTCTCACTACTATCTTATTTCTCCTTCTCAATATTATTATTTCCCCTCTCACTACTCTCACTTTCCTCTCTCTCACTATTCTTATTTCTCCCTCTCAATATTATTCTCTCCCCTCACTACTCTCTTTCCTCCCTCTCACTACTCTCTCTTTCCTCCCTCTCACTATTCTCTCTTCCTCTCACACTGCTGTTTCTTCCTTTCACTCAAATTATTTTTTCCTCTCACTCAAATTATTCCTTCCTCTCACTCAAATTATTCCTTCCTCTCACTCAAATTATTCCTTCCTCTCACTCAAATTATTCCTTCCTCACTCAAATGATTCCTTCCTCACTCAAATTATTCCTTCCTCTCACTCAAATTATTTCTTCCTCTCACTCAAATCATTTTTTCCTCTCACTCAAATTATTCCTTCCTCTCACTCAAGTTATTTTTCCTCTCACACAGCTCTTTCTTGCTCTCACTCAAATTATTTCTTCCTCTCACTCAAATATCTCTTCCTCTCACTCTAATTATTTCATCCTCTCACTCAAATTATTCCTTCCTCTCACACAAATTAATTTTCTCTCACTCCTCTTTCTTCCTCTTATTCAAATAATTTTCTCCTCTCACTCTTCATTTCATCTCTCAAACTTCTCTTTCTCTCACTCAAATTATTTCTTCCTCTCACTCAAATTATTTCTTCCTCTCATTCTTCACTTAAGCTCTCATACTTATCTCTCCTCCTATAACGGATTTAACTAACATAACCGATTTAACGGATTAAACGAACATAACGGATTTAATGGATTTAACGAATATAACGGATTTTCTGGCATTAAGTATTCGTTTCCTATCTAACCTTTTCCCAATTCTTTTTTGTCTTGTTCTTGTATATTTAAGTAATTATCTTCTTCCTTCCTTCCTTTCTTCTACATTTTACTCTTCTTTCCATCCTTCCTTTTTCTCTACATTGCTCTTCCTTCCTTCTTTCCTTCCTTACTTCTGTACATTACGGTCCTATTCCTTCGTTCCTTCCTTCCTTTTGTTCATTACTCTTCCTTCTTTCCTTCCTTCCTTCCTTTTGTACATTACTCTTCCTTCCTTCCTGCCTTTCTTCCTTCCTTCCTTTTGTACATTACTCTTCCTTCCTTCCTTCCTTCCTTTCTTCCTTCCTTTTGTACATTACTCTTCCTTCCTTCCTTCCTTCCTTCCTTCCTTCCTTCTGTACATTACTCTTCCTTCCTTCCTTCCTTCCTTCCTTTATTCTTTCATTCCTTCCCTCCTTCCTTTTGTACATTACTCTTCATTCCTTCCTTCCTTCCTTCTGTACATTACTCTTCCTTCCTTCCTTCCTTTATTCTTTCATTCCTTCCTTCCTTCCTTTTGTACATTACTCTTCCTTCCTTCCTTCCTTCTGTACATTACTCTTCCTTCCTTCCTTCTGTACATTACTCTTCCTTCCTTCTTTCCTTCTTTCCTTCATCCTTCATTCATTCTTCCTTACTTCCTTCTTTCCTTCATCCTTCATTCATTCTTCCTTCCTTCCTTCCTTCTTTCCTTCTTTACATTACTCTTCCTTCTTTCCTTCCTTCCTTCTTTCCTTCCTTCTTTCCTTCCTTCCTTCCTTCCTTCTGTACATTACTCTTCCTCCCTTCCTTCCTTCCTTCTGTACATTACTCTTCCTTACTTTCTTATTTCCTTCCTTTTGTTCATTACTCTTCCTTCCTTCCTTCCTTCTTTCCTTCCTTCCTATTGTACATTGCTCTGCCTTCCTTCCTTCCTTCCTTCCTTTTGCACATTATTCTTCATTCCTTCCTTCATTCCTTCCTTCCTTCCTTTTGTACATTACTCTTTCTTCCTTCCTTCATTCCTTCCTTCCTTCCTTCCTTCCCTCCTTTCTATTGTACAATAATCTTCCTTCCTTCCCTCCTTTCTATTGTACAATAATCTTCCTTCCTTCCTTCATTCCTTCCTTCATTCCTTCCTTTCTTCTTTCCTTTCTTCCTTCCTTCCTTCTTTCCTTCCTTCCTTCCTTCCTTCCTTCCTTCCTTCCTTCCTTCCTTCCTTCCTTTTGTACATTACTCTTCCTTCCTTCCTTCCTTCCTTCTTTCCTTTCTTCCTTCTTTTCTTCCTTCTTCCTTCCTTCCTTCCTTCCTTCCTTCTTTCCTTCCTTCCTTCTTTCCTTCCTTCCTTCCTTCCTTCCTTCCTTCCTTCCTTCCTCCAAAGACATTTTTTCCTCTCACTGCATGCATTTCCCCTCTCACTACTCTCTCTTTCCTCTCTCTCACTACTCTCTCTTTCCTCTCTCTCACTACTCTCTCTTTCCTCTCTCTCACTACTCTCTCTTTCCTCTCTCTCACTACTCTCTCTTTCCTCCCTCTCACTACTCTCTCTTTCCTCCCTCTCACTACTCTCTCTTTCCTCCCTCTCACTACTCTCTCTTTCCTCCCTCTCACTACTCTCTCTTTCCTCCCTCTCACTACTCTCTCTTTCCTCCCTCTCACTACTCTCTCTTTCCTCCCTCTCACTTCTCTCCTTTTCCTCCCTCTCACTACTCTCTCTTTCCTCCCTCTCACTACTCTCCCTTTCCTCCCTCTCACTACTCTCCTTTTCCTCCCTCTCACCAGTCTTCATCCTCTCACTACTCTCTTTTTCCTCCCTCTCACTACTCTCTCTTTCCTCTCTCTCACTACTCTCTCTTTCCTCCCTCTCACTACACTCTCTTTCCTCCCTCTCACTGTAATTTTTTCCTATTTCCTATTCCTTTCTTCCATCTGTCTTTCTTCTTCCTCTTTCTCTATCTCTTCTCTTCTCTATTCCTTTATTTTATCGTCTTCTTTCCCATTTCTCTATCTTTACTCACTTCTATTTCCTTTCTTCTCTCCTTCTATTCTCTTTCTCTATCTATTCTCTTCACTATTTCCTATCTTCTCTCCTTCTATGCCCTTCCTTTATCATTTCTCATTTCTCTTCCTTTCTTCTCTCCTTCTCTTCCATTCCTTTATCATTTCACTTCTATTCCTTTCTCCTCTTCCTTCTATTCTCTTTCTCTATCTATTCTCTCCTATTCATTTCTTTTCTCTCTTTCTCTTCCCTTTCTTTATCATTTCTCATTTCTCTTCCTTTTCTCTTCTTTCCGTCTCTCCTCTTTCTTTATCTATTCTCTCCTCTATCCCTTCAATTCCTTTCATCTTTCTTTATCTATTCTCTCCTATTCATTTCTTTTCTCTCTTTCTCTTCCCTTCCTTTATCATTTCTCACTTCTCCTCCTTTCTCTTCTTTCCGTCTCTCCTCTTTCTTTATCTATTTTCACTTCTATTCCTTTCTCTCCTCTTCTTCTATCCTCTTTCATTATCTTTCTGCACTTCTATTCCTTTCTCTCCTCTTTTTTATTCCTATCCTTTATCATTTCTATTTCTCATCCTTTCTTTTCTCTCCTTCTCTTCCCTTTCTCAATCTTTTCTCTTTCTCAATATTTTCTTTCCTTTATTCCTTTCTTTTTTCTCCTTCTCTTCCCTTTCTTTATCATTTCCACTTCTCTTCCATTCTTCTCTCCTTCTATTCCCCTCCTTTATCTATTCTCACTTCTCTTCCTTTCTTCTCTCCTTCTCTTCCCCTTCTTTATCATTTCTCTTCCTTTCTCTTCTTTCCTCTTTCATTATATATTCTCTCTTCTATTCCTATCTTCTCTCCTTCTCTCCCATTTTTCTATATTTTTTCATTTCTCTTCCTTTCTCCTCTCCTTCCATTCCCTTTCTTTATCTATTCTCTCCTCTATTCCTTTCTTCTCTCCTTTTCTCCTCTTTCTCTATCTTTCTCACTTATTTTCCTTCCGTCTCTCTTCTTTCTTTATCTTTCCTCACTTCTCTTCCTTTCTTCTCCTTCTATTCTCCTTCCTTTATAATTTCTACCTTTCTTCCATTCTCTTCTTTCCTTCTATCCTCTTTCTTTATCTTTTCTTACTTCTGTTTCCTATCTTTTCTCCTTCTCTTCCCCTTCTTTATCATTACTCTTCCTTTCTCTTCTCTCCTTCTATTCCCTTTCTTTATCATCTCACTTCTATTTCCTATCTTCTCTCCTCCTATCCTCTTTCTTTATCATTTCTCATTTCTCTTCTCTCCTTCTCTTCCTCATCCTTTATTATTTCACTTCTATTCCTTTCTCCTCTTCCTTCTATTCCATTCCTTTATCATTTCTCATTTCTCTTCATTTCTCTTCTTTCAGTCTCTCCTCTTTCTTTATCATTTCTCATTTATCTTCATTTCTCTTCTCTCCTTCTATCCCCTATCTTTATCTATTCTTTCCTCTATTCCTTTCTTTCCTCTCTTTCTCTTCCCTATCTTAATCTTTTCTCTCATCCATTCCTTTCTTTTCTCTCCTTCTCTCCCATTTTTCTATTTTTTCTCACTTCTCTTCCTTTCTCTTCCCTCCCATTTCTTTATATTTTCTCACTTCTATTCCTTTCTCCTCTCCTTCTCATCCCTTCCTTAATCATTTTTTACTTCTCTTTCTTTCTTTTCTCTCCTTCTCTCCCTTCCTTTATCATTTCTCATTTCTCTTCCTTTCTCTCCTCCCCTTCTCTTTCCCTTCTTTATCATTCATCATTACTATTCCTTTCTCTTCTCTCCTTCTATTCCCTTCCTTTATCATTTCTCTTCCATTCTCTTCTTTCCGTCTCTCCTCTCTCTTTATCATTTCTTACTTCTCTTCCTTTCTCTTCCATCCTTCTCTCCCATTTTTCTATCTTTTCTCATTTCTCTTCTTTTCTCCTTCTATTCTCCTTTCTTTATCTCACTCACTTCTGTTTCTTTCTCTCCTCTCCTCCTATCCTCTTTCTTTATCATTTCTCATTTCTTTTCCTTTCTCTCCTCTCTTTTATTCCCTTCCATTATTATTTCTCATTTCTCTTCCTTTCTTCTTTCCTTCTCTTCCCCTTTCTCTATTTTTCTCACTTCTATTCCTTTCTCTCCTCTACACCTATTCCTTCCTTTATCATTTCACTTTTATTTATTTATTTTCTATCCTTCTATTCTCTTTCTTTATCTTATCTCTCCTCTATTTCCTATCTTCTATCCTTCTCTCCTCTCTCTTTATATTTTCTCTCCTCTATTTTGTTCTTTTATCATCTTCTCTCCCATTTTTATATCTTTTCTCACTTCTCTTCCTTTCTCTTCTCTGCTTTTATCTCTTTTCTTTATCTATTCTCTTCTCTTCCCCTTCTTTATCATTTCTCTTCCTGTCGCTTAATTCCTTCTCTCCAATTTTTCTATCTTTTCTCACTTCTCTTCCTTTCTCTTCCCTCCCCTTTCTTTATCATCTCACTTCTATTCCTTTCTTCTCTCCTTCTATTCCTTTCTTTATCATTTCACTTCTATTCCTTTCTTTTCTCTCCTTCTATTCCCTTCCTTTATCATTTCTCTTCCATTCTCTTCTTTCCGTCTCTCCTCTCTCTTTATCATGTCTTACTTCTCTTCCTTTCTCTTCTCTCCTTCTCTCCCATCTTTCTATCCTTTCCTTCCTCTCTTCCTTTCGTCTCTCCTTCTATCCTCTTTCGCTAATTTTCTCACCTATTCCTTTCTTTTCTCCTTCTCTTCCCCATTATCTTTTCTCTATTTCCTATCTTCTCTCCTTCTATTCCCTTTCTTTATCATTTCACTTCTCTTCCTTTCTCCTCTCCTTCTATTCCCTTCTTTTATCATTTCATTTCTCTTCCTATCTTCTCTCCTTCTCTTCCCTTCTTTATCATTTCTACTTCTCTTTCTTTCTTTTTTCTCCTTCTTTTCCCCTTCTTTATCATTTCTCTTCTTTCCGTCTTTCCCATTTTTCCATCTTTTCTTATTTCTCTTCCTTTCTCTCCTCTCCTTTTCTTCCCATTCTTTATCATTTCTCTTCCTTTTCTCTTCTCTCCGTCTCTCCTCTTTCATTATCTTTTCTCACTTATATTCCTTTCTCCTGTCCTTCTATTCCCTTCTTTATCTTTTTTTCATTTCTATTCCTTTCTCCTCTCCTTCTATTCCCTTTCTTTATCTTTTCTCACTTCTATTCCTTTCTTTTCTCTCCTCCTATCCTCTTCCTTTATCATTTCTCATTTCTCTTCACTTCTCATATTTCCTTCTATCGTCTTTCATTACCTATTCTCTCTTCTATTCCTTTCTATTATCATCTTCTTCTCTCCCATTTCTCTATCTTTTCTCATTTCTATTCCTTTCTTCTTTCCGTCTCTCCTCTTTCTCTATCTATTCTCTCCTCTATTCCTTTCTTCTTCTCTCATCCTCTTACCCTTTATATATTCTTTATTTCCTATCTTCTCTCCTTCTATTCCCTTCCTTTATTTTACTTACTTCTGTTCCTTTCTCCTCTCCTTCTCTTCCCCTTCTTTATCATTTCTCATTTCTCTTCCTTTCTCTTCTTTCCGTCTCTCCTCTTTCATTATCTATTTTCACTTCTATTTTATTCTTCTCTCCTTCCATCTATTCCCTTCCTTTATCATTTCTACTTCTATTCCCTTCCTTTATCTTACTCACTTCTGTTCCTTTCTCCTCTCCTTCTCTTCCCCATCTTTATCATTTCTCATTTCTCTTCTTTCTCTTCTATCCCCTTTCGTAATCTTTTTTCACTTCTCTTCCCTTTTCTTCCTTTCTCTTCTCCTTCTTTATCATTTCTCTTCCCTTTTCTTCCTTTCTCTTCTCCTTCTTTATCATTTCTCCTCCTTTCTCTTCATTCCGTCTCTCACTTTCTTTATCTTTTCTCTATTTCCTATATTCTCTCCTTCTATTCCCTTCCGTTATCATTTCTCATTTCACTTCCTTTCTCTTCTTTCCTTCTATCCCCTTTCTTTATCTTTTCTTACTTCTCTTCCTTCTTTCTTCTTCTCTCCTTCTCTTCCCCTCTCTTTATCATTTCTCTTCATTTTCTCTTCTTCTCTCCTATCCCCTTTCTTTACCATTTCTCTTCTATTCCTTTCTCCTCTTCCTTCTATCCCCTTCCTTTATCATTTCTACTTCTCTTCCTTTCTCTTCTCTCCTTCACTTCCCCTTTATCTTTTCTCTTCTTTTCTCTTCTTTCCGTCTCTCCTATTTCTCCATCTTTTCTTCTTTCTCTTCCTTTCCCTCCTCTCCTTCTCTTCCCCTTCTTTATCATTTCTCTTCCTTTTCTTTTCTCTCCGTCTCTCCTCTTTCTTTATCATTTCTCATTTCTCTTCTATCCGTCTCTCCTCTTTCTCTATCTTACTCACTTTTCTTCCTTTCTCCTCTCCTTCTATTCCCTTCCTTTATCATTTCTACTTCTATTCCTTTCTTCTTCTTCTTTCCTTCTCTTCCCTTTCTTTATCATTTCTCATCCTTTCTCTTCTATCCTTCTCTCCTCTTTCATTATCTATTCTCATTTCTCTTCCTTTCTTCTCTCCTTCTCTTACCTTTTATCTTTTCTCTATTTCCTATCTTTTCTCCTTCTATTTCCTTCTTTATCATATCTTTTCCTTTCTCTCCTCTCCTTCTCTTCCCCTCCTTCATCATTTCTCTTTTCCCTTCCTTTCTCTCCTCTCCTTCTATTCCCTTCCATTATCATTTCTTATTTCTCTTCTTTCTCTTCTATCCTTCTCTCCCATTTTTCTATCTTTTCTCACTTCTCTTAACTTCTCTTCTCTCTCCTTCTATCCCCTTCCTTTATCTTACTCACTTCTATTCCTTTCTTCTCTCCTTCTCTTCCCCTTCCTTTATCATTTCTCTTCCTTTCTCTCCTTCCATTTATTCCCTTCCATTATCATTTCTCAATTCTCTTCCTTTCTCTATTATCCTTCTCTTCCCCTTCATCTTTTCTCAATTTCCTTTCTTCTCCTTCTATTCCCTTCCTTTATCTTACTCACTTATATTCCTTTCTTCTCTCCTTCTCTTCCACCTTCTTTATAATTTCTCTTCCTTTCTCTTCTTTTCTTCTATTCTCTTTCTTTATCTCTTATCTCTCCTTCTATCCTCTTTCTTCATCTTTTCTCACTTCTATTTCCTATCTTCTCTCCTTCTATCCCCTTTCTTTATCATTTCTACTTCTCTTCCATTCTCTTCCCTCTCATTTCTCTATCTTTTCTCACTTCTATTTCCTATCTTCTCTCCTTCTCTCTATCTATTCTCACTTCTCCTCCTTTCTCTTCTTTCCGTCTCTCCTCTTTCTTTATCTATTCTCTCTTCTATCCCTTCTATTCCTTTCTTCTCTCCTCTTTCTTTATCTATTCTCTCCTTCATTCCTTTCTTTTCTCTCCTTCTCTCCCACTTTTCTATCTTTTCTCTCCTTCATTCCTTTCTTTTCTGTCCTTCTCTCCCACTTTTCTATCTTTTCTCTTCTCTCTTCCTTTCGTCTCTCCTTCTATCCTCTTTCGCTAATTTTCTCACCTGTTCCTTTCTTCTTCTTTCCTTCTCTTCCCTTTCTTTATCATTTCTCTTCCTTTCTCTTCTATCCTTATCTCCTCTTTCATTATCTATTCTCATTTCTCTTCCTTTCTTCCCTCCTTCTATTCCCTTCCTTTATCGTTTCTATTTCTCTTCCTTTCTCTTCTCTCCTTCTCTTTCCCTTCCTTTATCATTTCTATTTCTCTTCCTTTCTCTTCCCTCCTTCTATTCCCCTCCATTATCATTTCTCATTTCTCTTCCATCCTTGTCTCTCCTTTCTCTATCTTTCTCAATTCGGTTCCTTTCTTCTCCTTTCTCTTCCCCTTCTTTATCATTTCTCTTCCTTTCTCTTCTCCTTCTCTTCCCATCACTTTTATTACTTTCTCGCATTTCCCATCTTCTCACATTCTTTTAAGTTATTCATTATTCCCTTTACTATTATTATTATTATTATCATTATTATTATTATTATTATTACTATTATTATAATTACTATTATTATTATTATTATTGTTACTATTATTATTGTTATTATTATTATTATTACTATTATTACTATTATTATTATTACTATTATTACTATTATTATTATTATTATTATTATTATTATTGTTACTATTATTATCATTATTATTACTATTATTATTATTACTATTATTATTATTATTACTATTATTATTATTACTATTATTATTATTATTATTATTGTTACTATTATTATTATTGTTACTATTATTATTTTTATTATTATTATTATTATTATTATTATTATTATTATTATTATTATTATTATTATTATTATTATTATTATTATTATTATTTTTATTATTATTTCCTCCCTATCTACCCTTCTATTCTTACTTATTCTTATTACTCCTTTATTCTGTATTGTTATGTTTCTTTATTATTCCTCTCGTTATCTTATTCTTTCCTACTTATCCTTCATTATTACTATCTATTTCTTTCGTTAATAATTATTCTATTTCATTAATTATTCTTCTCATTCCTCCTCTTCCTTTCTTTATCTATTTATCCTTATTATTATTATTATCCATTTCCCTAATTATTCTTTATTTCACTTACGTTTTTATCATATATTCTTCTCAATCCACTTTCTTACTTCCCTTATCTCCACTTCCTTCCCTTATCTCCACTTCCTTCCCTTATCTCCACTTCCTTCCCTTCACTCCACTTCCTTCCCTTCACTCCACTTCCTTCCCTTCACTCCACTTCCTTCCCTTCACTCCACTTCCTTCCCTTCACTCCACTTCCTTCCCTTCACTCCACTTTCTTCCCTTCACTCCACTTCCTTCCTTCCCTTGACTCCACTTACTTCCTTCCCTTCACTCCACTTACTTCCTTCCCTTCACTCCACTTCCTTCCTTCCCTTCACTCCACTTCCTTCCCTTCACTCCACTTCCTTCCCTTCACTCCACTTCCTTCCCTTCACTCCACTTCCTTCCTTCACTCCACTTCCTTCCTTCCTTCACTCCACTTCCTTCCTTCCCTTCACTCCACTTCCTTCCTTCCCTTCACTCCAATTCCTTCCTTCCCTTCACTCCACTTCCTTCCCTTCACTCCACTTTCTTCTTTCCCTTCACTCCACTTCCTTCCCTTCACTCCACTTCCTTCCTTCCCTTCACTCCACTTCCTTCCCTTCACTCCACTTTCTTCTTTCCCTTCACTCCACTTCCTTCCTTCACTCCACTTCCTTCCTTCCCTTCACTCCACTTCCTTCCCTTCACTCCACTTCCTTCCTTCCTTCCCTTCACTCCACTTCCTTCCTTCCCTTCACTCCACTTCCTTCCTTCCTTCCCTTCACTCCACTTCCTTCGCTTCACTCCACTTCCTTCCTTTCCTTCACTCCACTTCCTTCCTTCACTCCACTTCCTTCCTTCCTTCCCTTCACTCCAATTCCTTCCTTCCCTTCACTCCAATTCCTTCCTTCCCTTCACTCCACTTCCTTCCTTCCCTTCACTCCACTTCCTTCCTTCCCTTTACTCTACTTCCTTCCTTCCCTTCACTCCACTTCCTTCCTTCCCTTTACTCTACTTCCTTCCTTCCTTCCTTCCCTTCACTCCACTTCCTTCCTTCCTTCCTTTCACTCCACTTCTTTCCTTCCTTCCCTTCACTCCACTTCCTTCCTTCCCTTCACTCCACTTCCTTCCTTCCCTTCACTCCACTTCCTTCCTTCCCTTCACTCCACTTCCTTCTCCCTTCACTCCACTTTTTTCCTTCCTTCACTCCACTTCCTTCCTTCCCTTCACTCCACTTCCTTCCTTCCCTTCACTCCACTTCCTTCTTCCCTTCACTCCACTTCCTTCCTTCCTTCACTCCACTTCCTTCCCTTCACTCCACTTCCTTCCTTCCTTCCCTTCACTCCACTTCCTTCCTTTCTTCCCTTCACTCCACTTCCTTCCTTCCCTTCACTCCACTTCCTTCCTTCCCTTCACTCCACTTCCTTCCTTCCTTCCTTCTTCCTTCACTCCACTTCCTTCCTTCCTTCCCTTCACTCCACTTCCTTCCTTCCCTTCACTCCACTTCCTTCCTTTCCTTCACTCCACTTCCTTCCCTTCACTCCACTTCCTTCCTTCCTTCCCTTCACTCCACTTCCTTCCTTCCTTCCCTTCACTCCACTTCCTTCCTTCCCTTCACTCCACTTCCTTCCTTCCCTTCACTCCACTTCCTTCCTTTCCTTCACTCCACTTCCTTCCTTCACTCCACTTCCTTCCTTCCCTTCACTCCACTTCCTTCCTTTCCTTCACTCCACTTCCTTCCCTTCACTCCACTTCCTTCCTTCCCTTCACTCCACTTCCTTCCTTCCCTTCACTCCACTTCCTTCCTTCCCTTCACTCCACTTCCTTCCTTCCCTTCACTCCACTTCCTTCCTTCCCTTCACTCCACTTCCTTCCTTCCCTTCACTCCACTTCCTTCCTTCCCTTCACTCCACTTCATTCCTTCCCTTCACTCCACTTCCTTCCTTCCCTTCACTCCACTTCCTTCCTTTCCTTCACTCACTTCCTTCCTTCCCTTACTCCACTTCCTTCCTTCCTTCACTCCACTTCCTTCCCTTCACTCCACTTCCTTCCCTTCACTCCACTTCCTTCCCTTCACTCCACTTCCTTCCCTTCACTCCACTTCCTTCCTTCCCTTCACTCCACTTCCTTTCCTTCACTCCACTTCCTTCTTTCCTTCACTCCACTTCCTTCCTTCCCTTCACTCCACTTCCTTCCTTCCATTCTTCCTCACTCCACTTCCTTCCCTTCACTCCACTTCCTTCTTTCCCTTCACTCCACTTCCTTCCTTCCCTTCACTCCACTTCCTTCCTTCCCTTCACTCCACTTTCTTCTTTCCCTTCACTCCACTTCCTTCCTTCCCTTCACTCCACTTCTTTCCTTCCCTTCACTCCACTTCCTTCCTTCCTTCCCTTCACTCCACTTCCTTCCCTTCACTCCACTTCCTTCCTTCCCTTCACTCCACTTCCTTCCTTCCCTTCACTCCACTTCCTTCCTTCCCTTCACTCCACTTCCTTCCTTCCTTCCCTTCACTCCACTTCCTTCCCTTCACTCCACTTCCTTCCTTCCCTTCACTCCACTTCCTTCCTTCCTTCACTCCACTTCCTTCCCTTCACTCCACTTCAACTCCACTTCCTTCCCTTCACTCCACTTCCTTCCCTTCACTCCACTTCCATCCCTTCACTCCACTTCCTTCCCTTCACTCCACTTCCTTCCCTTCACTCCACTTCCTTCCCTTCACTCCACTCCTTCCTTCCCTTCACTCCACTTCCTTCCTTCCCTCCACTCCACTTCCTTCCTTCCCTTCACTCCACTCCACTTCCTTCCCTTCACTCCACTCCACTTCCTTCCCTTCACTCCACTTCCTTCCTTCCCTTCACTCCACTTCCTTCCTTCCCTTCACTCCACTTCCTTCCTTCCCTTCACTCCACTTCCTTCCCTTCACTCCACTTCCTTCCTTCCCTTCACTCCACTTCCCTCCTTCCCTTCACTCCACTTCCTTCCTTCCCTTTACTCTACTTCCTTCCTTCCCTTCACTCCACTTCCTTCCTTCCCTTACTCTACTTCCTTCCTTCCCTTCACTCCACTTCCTTCCTTCCCTTTACTCTACTTCCTTCCTTCCCTTCACTCCACTTCCTTCCTTCCCTTTACTCTACTTCCTTCCTTCCTTCCTTCCCTTCACTCCACTTCCTTCCTTCCTTCCTTTCACTCCATTTCACTTCCTTCCTTCCTTCCCTTCACTCCACTTCTTTCCTTCCTTCCCTTCACTCCACTTCCTTCCTTCCCTTCACTCCACTTCCTTCCTTCCCTTCACTCCACTTCCTTCCTTCCTTCCCTTCACTCCACTTCCTTCCTTCCTTTCACTCCATTTCACTTCCTTCCTTCCTTCCCTTCACTCCACTTCCTTCCTTCCTTCCCTTCACTCACTTCCTTCCTTCCCTTCACTCCACTTCCTTCCTTCCTTCCCTTCACTCCACTTCTTTCCTTCCCTTCACTCCACTTCCTTCCTTCCCTTCACTCCACTTCCTTCCTTCCCTTCACTCCACTTCCTTCCTTCCCTTCACTCCACTTCCTTCCTTCCCTTCACTCCACTTCCTTCCTTCCTTCCATTCACTCCACTTCCTTCCTTCCTTCCCTTCACTCCACTTCCTTCCTTCCCTTCACTCCACTTCCTTCCTTCCTTCCCTTCACTCCACTTCCTTCCCTTCACTCCACTTCCTTCCTTCCCTTCACTCCACTTCCTTCCTTCCCTTCACTCCACTTCCTTCCTTCCTTCCATTCACTCCACTTCCTTCCTTCCTTCCCTTCACTCCACTTCCTTCCTTCCCTTCACTCCACTTCCTTCCTTCCCTTCACTTCACTTCCTTCCTTCCCTTCACTCCACTTCCTTCCTTCCCTTCACTCCACTTCCTTCCTTCCCTTCACTCCACTTCCTTCCTTCCCTTCACTCCACTTCCATCCTTCCTTTCACCCCACTTCCATCCTTTATTCACTCCGTTTCCTTCCTTCACTTCACTTCCTGCCTTCCTTCACTTCACTTTCTTCCTTCCCTTTACTTCCTTCCTTCCCTTCACTCCACTTCCTTTCTTCCCTTCACTCCTCTTCCTTCCTTCCCTTCACTCCACTTCCTTCCTTCCCTTCACTCCACTTCCTTCCTTCCCTTCACTCCACTTCCTTCCTTCCCTTCACTCCACTTCCATCCTTCCTTTCACTCCACTTCCATCCTTTATTCACTCCGTTTCCTTCCTTCACTTCACTTCCTGCCTTAATTCACTTCACTTTCTTCCTTCCCTTTACTTCCTTCCTACCCTTCACTCCACTTCCTTTCTTCCCTTCACTCCTCTTCCTTCCTTCCCTTCACTCCACTTCCTTCCTTCCCTTTACTCTACTTCCTTCCTTCCTTCCTTCCCTTCACTCCACTTCCTTCCTTCCTTCCTTTCACTCCGTTTCACTTCCTTCCTTCCTTCCCTTCACTCCACTTCTTTCCTTCCTTCCCTTCACTCCACTTCCTTCCTTCCCTTCACTCCACTTCCTTCCTTCCCTTCACTCCACTTCCTTCCTTCCTTCCCTTCACTCCACTTCCTTCCTTCCTTTCACTCCATTCACTTCCTTCCTTCCTTCCCTTCACTCCACTTCCTTCCTTCCTTCCCTCACTCCACTTCCTTCCTTCCCTTCACTCCACTTCCTTCCTTCCCTCCCTCACTCCACTTCTTTCCTTCCCTTCACTCCACTTCCTTCCTTCCCTTCACTCCACTTCCTTCCTTCCCTTCACTCCACTTCCTTCCTTCCCTTCACTCCACTTCCTTCCTTCCCTTCACTCCACTTCCTTCCTTCCTTCCATTCACTCCACTTCCTTCCTTCCTTCCCTTCACTCCACTTCCTTCCTTCCCTTCACTCCACTTCCTTCCTTCCTTCCCTTCACTCCACTTCCTTCCCTTCACTCCACTTCCATCCTTCCCTTCACTCCACTTCCTTCCTTCCCTTCACTCCACTTCCTTCCTTCCTTCCATTCACTCCACTTCCTTCCTTCCTTCCCTTCACTCCACTTCCTTCCTTCCCTTCACTCCACTTCCTTCCCTTCACTTCACTTCCTTCCTTCCCTTCACTCCACTTCCTTCCTTCCCTTCACTCCACTTCCTTCCTTCCTTCACTCCACTTCCTTCCTTCCCTTCACTCCACTTCCATCCTTCCTTTCACTCCACTTCCATCCTTTAATTCACTCCGTTTCCTTCCTTCACTTCACTTCCTGCCTTCCTTCACTTCACTTTCTTCCTTCCCTTTACTTCCTTCCTTCCCTTCACTCCACTTCCTTTCTTCCCTTCACTCCTCTTCCTTCCTTCCCTTCACTCCACTTCCTTCCTTCCCTTCACTCCACTTCCTTCCTTCCCTTCACTCCACTTCCATCCTTCCTTTCACTCCACTTCCATCCTTTATTCGCTCCGTTTTTTTCCTTCACTTCACTTCCTGCTTTCCTTCACTTCACTTTCTTCCTTCCCTTCACTTCCTTCTTCCTTTCACTCCACTTCCTTCCTTCCTTCACTCCATTCCTTCCTACACTTCACTTCCTTCCCTTCACTTCAATTCCTTCCTTCCCTTCAATCCACTTCCTTCCTTCCCTTCACTCCATTTCCTTCCATTCACTTCACTTCCTTCCTTCCCTTCACTTCACTTCCTTCCTTCCCTTCACTCCACTCCAATTCCTCCTTCCCTTCACTCCACTTCCTTCCTTCCCTTCACTCCACTTCCTTCCTTCCTTCACTCCATTTCCTTCCTTCACTTCACTTCCTTCCTTCCCTTCACTTCCTTCCTTCCCTCACTCCACTTCCTTCCTTCCCTTCACTCCACTTCCTTCTTTCCCTTCACTCCACTTCCTTCCCTTCACTCCACTTCCTTCTTTCCCTTCACTCCACTTCCTTCCTTCCCTTCACTCCACTTCCTTCCTTCACTCCACTTCCTTCTTTCCCTTCATTCCACTTCCTTCATTCACTCCACTTCCTTCCTTCCCTTTACTCCACTTCCTTACTTCCCTTCATTCCACTTCCTTCCTTCCCTTCACTCCACTTCCTTCCTTCCCTTCACTCCACTTCCTCCTTCCTTCACTCCACTTCCTCCTTCCCTTCACTCCACTTCCTTCCTTCCCTTCACTCCACTTCCTTCCTTCCTTCACTCCACTTCACTCCCTTCACTCCACTTCCTTCCTTCCCTTCACTCCAATTCCTTCCTTCCCTTCACTCCACTCCTTCCTTCCCTTCACTCCACTTCCTTCCTTCCCTTCACTCCACTTCCTTCCCTTCACTCCACTTCCTTCCTTCCCTTCACTCACTTCCTTCCTTCCTCCTTTCACTCCACTTCCTTCCTTCCTTCCCTTCACTCCACTTCCTTCCTTCCCTTCACTCCACTTCCTTCCTTCCCTTAACTCCACTTCCTTCCTTCCCTTCACTCCACTCCTTCCCTTCACTCCACTTCCTTCCTCCCTTCACTCCACTTCCTTCTTCCCTTCACTCCACTTCCTTCCTTCCTTCACTCCACTTCCTTCCTTCCTTCCCTTCACTCCACTTCCTTCCTTCCCTTCACTCCACTTCCTTCCTTCCCTTCACTCCACTTCCTTCCTTCCTTACACCACTTCCTTCCTTCCCTTCATCCACTTCCTTCCTTCCCAACACTCCACTTCCTCCCTCACTCCACTCCTTCCTTCCAACACTCCACTTCCTTCCATCCCTTCACCACTCCTTCTTCCCTTCACTCCACTTCCTTCCTTCCCTCACCCACTTCCATCCTTCCCTCACTCCACTTCCTTCCTTCCCTTCACTCCACTTCCTTCCTTCCCTTCACTCCACTTCCTTCCTTCACTCCACTTCCTTCCCTTCACTCCACTTCCTTCCTTCCTTCACCCACTTCCTTCCCTTCACTCCACTTCCTTCCTTCCCTTCACTCCACTTCCTTCCCTTCACTCCACTCTTCCCTTCACTCCACTTCTTCCCTTCACTCCACTTCCTTCTTCCCTTCAGTCCACTTCCTTCCCTTCACTCCACTTCCTTCCTTCCCTTCACTCCACTTCTTCCTCCCTTCACTCCACCTCCTTCCCTTCACTCCACTTCCTTCCTTCCCTTCACTCATCTTCCTTCCCTTCACTCATCTTCCTTCCCTTCACTCCACTTCCTTCCTTCCCTTCACTCCACTCTTCCTTCCCTTCACTCCACTTCCTTCCTTCACTCCACTTCCATTTTTCCCTTCCCTCCACTTCCATCCTTCCTTCCTCCACTTCCTTCCTCCTTCCCTTCACTCCACTTCCTTCCTTCCCTTCACTCCACTTCCTTCCCTTCACTCCACTTCCTTCCTTCTCTTCACTCCACTTCCTTCCCTTCACTCCACTTCCTTCTCCTTCACTCCACTTCCTTCCTTCCCTTTACTCCACTTCTTTCCTTCCCTTCACTCCACCTCCTTCCCTTCACTCCACTTCCTTCCCTTCACTCCACTTCCTTCCCTTCACTCCACTTCCTTCCTCACTCCACTTCCTTCCCTTCACTCCACTTCCTTCCCTTCACTCCACTTCCTTCCCTTCACTCCACTTCCTTCCTTCCCTTCACTCCACTTCCTTCCTTCCCTTCACTCCACTTCCTTCCTTCCCTCACTCCACTTCCTTCCTTCCCTTCACTCCACTCCACTTCCTTCCCTTCACTCCACTCCACTTCCTTCCCTTCACTCCACTTCCTTCCTTCCCTTCACTCCACTTCCTTCCTTCCCTTCACTCCACTTCCTTCCTTCCCTTCACTCCACTTCCTTCCCTTCACTCCACTTCCTTCCTTCCCTTCACTCCACTTCCTCCTTCCCTTCACTCCACTTCCTTCCTTCCCTTTACTCTACTTCCTTCCTTCCCTTCACTCCACTTCCTTCCTTCCCTTTACTCTACTTCCTTCCTTCCTTCACTCCACTTCCTTCCTTCCCTTTACTCTACTTCCTTCCTTCCCTTCACTCCACTTCCTTCCTTCCCTTTACTCTACTTCCTTCCTTCCTTCCTTCCCTTCACTTCCACTTCCTTCCTTCCTTCCTTTCACTCCATTTCACTTCCTTCCTTCCTTCCCTTCACTCCACTTCTTTCCTTCCTTCCCTTCACTCCACTTCCTTCCTTCCCTTCACTCCACTTCCTTCCTTCCCTTCACTCCACTTCCTTCCTTCCTTCCCTTCACTCCACTTCCTTCCTTCCTTTCACTCCATTTCACTTCCTTCCTTCCTTCCCTTCACTCCACTTCCTTCCTTCCTTCCCTTCACTCCCACTTCCTTCCTTCCCTTCACTCCACTTCCTTCCTTCCTTCCCTTCACTCCACTTCTTTCCTTCCTTCCTTCCCTTCACTCCACTTCCTTCCATCTCTCCACTTCACTTCCTTTTCTTTACTCAACTTCTTTCCTTCCTTCCCTTCACTCCACTTCCTTTCTTCTCTTCACTCCACATCCTTCCTTCCCTTCACTCCACTTCCTTCCTTCCCTTCACTCCACT